>VYZQ01054116.1:7106-50468 GCA_013400655.1 Mystacornis crossleyi | reverse complement strand
AGGACAGAGAGCATTCAGTTAGTTGAGGACCACAATTTCAGTTGTTTCTCTTGCTTTTCCTGGAATGCATGACTCAGAGCTGAACAATGTTGAGTCAAAAACAGTGTTTTAACTCTCCTTCATAAAACTTTTCATTTTTTGTGTGGCATCCAGCCTGATAGTAAATTCATTTGATATTATTTGTCTCTAACACTAAGCAGATGAAAACACAGATAGGCACGAAAACAAGGTATAGCTATGCATTTCTCAGACTTGCAAATGATAACCGAGGCTTGCACAAAATTCATGTGACCAATATTCTTCTGAATATTTAGTACTGATAACTGTGTTATCAGTCAGGGCTCTTCATGTTAACCTGTGTTCCTTTGCCAGAGATAAAGAATTCAGCTGAGGCTCAATAGTTGTAGCAGCTGCATCTTTGGTGGCTAATTCATAGATGAACAGTCTCTTTTGGCAGGAAGCTGTATACCAAACCTTGAATAACTCTGTGGGTTTTGTGTTATAGCACAGAGATCCACTAAAGTTTTCAAACAGAATGTGACCATGCTTGTCCAGGGTAATTGAAACAAGGCAGGAAATGACCTCTAACCTAGAGCTGAGTTCTCATAAGTGGTCTTTTATAGGGATTATGAGCATTTTCCTTTTACTCCCTTGTGTATATAAATTGTTTTGTAGCATGAGAAACACTGATGTAGCCAAGGAAGCAAAATCGTTCCTGTGCTGCTTCCTAACGCTGTCCCTTGAGCTTGGCCTGAGTGTAGTGATGGTACAATGGCCTCAGTCTTTCAGGCAGGCACTGCTCACCCAAAATGACTCCTTACCTGAGGACTCCTTACCTGCTCTATCCGCCTGAGCAGCTCCTTTTTTTGACGGTCCCATTCTCGCCGGTCTCTATCAATCCTGTCCAAGAGCTCCACCTTTTCACGGTTCCAGTTCTTCTCACTGTGCTGGATTTGCCAGCGGAGGTCCATCACCACGCTGTGACTGTCAGCCAGAAGCTTCTTGTGCTCCTCTCTTTCCCTTTTAAAAGCTCCCTTTGCATCTGAAGCAAGACCTGTTTCTCCGGAGGTGTTCTCACTCTTCCCTTCCAGCTAGCAATAAAGTCAAATGTTACCAGGATGTTAAACTTTCTGCAGTAAAAACCTGTGTCTGACAATGGATTTGAGTTAAAGACCTAACTTCAAAAAGGTAATGGCAGAATTATAGCAATTCTTTGATCTTAGGATCTCCATAAATGATCAAATATGTTCAGTGTGAAAAAAGTTTTAAAATCAAGACAGTGAAAACTACAGGGAATAATTTCTCCAGCTCTACTGGTTCATGCTATTAAGGCACCAGTTATGATCTTTCTGATGGGAATATAGGTGCCAGCAATGAAGGAAACATGGAGATAAACTCCAAACTCATCATTATCTCTGAGACAATTGCCAGGACAATGTCCTCAGCTACTGCTCTGCTTTGTGCTCTCACTCGGTGCACCTGAAACCTAAGGAGAGTGAATTCATCTTCTGAAGAGACTTCTCCCACACAACCCTCAGCAGTGTGACCCTCCCGCCTTCCAACAAGAGAAGGTGTTAGCAGCAGCAGCAGATGTACCAAGATCATCCCCCCATCTCTGAGGTTCTGGAGTCTGAACTGATTTCAAGGGCAGTTATCTGATGCCACCTTCTCTCCCTTCTTCAATTTCATCATCAGGGGTCAGCTCAATCAGAACAGAAGAGCTGGCCCAAGGTAATAGATTCATAGGAAAACATAGGCTTGGTGGGGTGTCAGGAAGTCTCTAGTCCAACCTTCTGCTTCCAGGTCAAATTGGGTTGTGCAGGACTTTGTTCAGATGGATCCTGAAAAACCTCCAAGTGCAGAGATTGCACAACCTCTCTGGTCAAGCTGGGCCAGTGCTATACTGTTGTCAGAGGGAAAAAGAGCTCAATTGTTTTGTGTAAGTTCAAGCAAGTGAAGAATTTATCCTTGGAACCTGGCCTTCTGTTGACAGCTCAGTAGATGTGTGAGTGACTCAGAATGGGATACATCTCCATCCCCTAGCTCTGCAGGTGAAATGGAGTGAAAAACAGTGAAAACTCATTTCCGCCTCTGGGGTTAACGTTGTCCTCAAAAATGAGAGGCAGCAGGTCTGCTGGGAAGCATACTCCTCTAGCAGGAGAGAAGGACAACACCTTCACCTTGCCCTTATGCGGAAAATAAGCCCAAACTTTCTGAGCGAAGAGAAGTTCAGACTGGATTTGGATTTGCTTACTAGTCTCTGGAACAGCCTCCCCAAACAATTGACTGAGAGATTATTGCTTGAGTCACTTAAACTGTATTGCGCTGCAGGGAACACCCTGTTACAGCCATTGGGAGTGACAGGGAACATCTGCATCTTCTACCACTAATTTCCAGAGTCCAGCTGTTTTCTTTCAAACGACCAAACAACCAACCAAAAAAAATAATTTTCAAAGAGCAGCATCCTATTTTAACAAAGTTGACG
Source organism: Mystacornis crossleyi (assembly GCA_013400655.1). Taxonomy (NCBI): domain Eukaryota; kingdom Metazoa; phylum Chordata; class Aves; order Passeriformes; family Timaliidae; genus Mystacornis; species Mystacornis crossleyi. The sequence continues at coordinate 47,983 of VYZQ01054116.1, read as the reverse complement.
TGACATTACCTTTCTAACACCCGTGCACCACAGCTTATACTCCCCCCAGACATCCTGAAGCTGGACTACTGGTCAGAGTCCTAGTGAGGGACTCCCATATCCTTAACAGGTCCCATGTCCTTAATCTCATTCTCAAAGCATATACAGGGTTTGGCCCCTAACACTAACTCCCTCTTTCTTCCAAACTTTTCCCAGTTTAAAGGTTCCAGAATACTGGGATTTTTCACTTTCTGAGCTGGAGGCTGAAAATTAAGGTGACTCTTTATTGCCTCAGCATTATCATAATTCCACATTTGGGAGAAAACTCATTATTTCCTGTTTTAAAAAAAATCCTCATGGATCCTTCTGCCAAATAAGATGTATTTCTGACATGCATTTCTGACAGAGAAGATCTTTGAAGGCCAAAGCTCCGAAGAAGAAGGCTACAGTACATTGTCGCCTCTGATATGAAGTGGGTTTATATCAACAGAGTTTTCTTTCCTTTTTTTTCCTTTGTTTCCTATACAGAGATAGTTGAAGTATCAAAATGCAAAACCATTGCCAGTGACTATTAATTAGGAGTTGACTCTCTTGAGGAAAGTGCTTTTGTTAGTTGACCTACTGCTTCATAAAAAAGGTGGAAAACAGCAGCAGTGAAGGTAGCTGTGGAGACGAGAAAGACTTTGATCCTCTGTGGGCCTGTCAGGATGTTGGCAGCTCTATATGAAACCTCTGGTGGGAGGTAACTTGATCACCACTCATCAACACAACAAAATGGCATCATGAGAGCTCCTTCTACACACATGAACCTGACAGACCTGGATATTATTTGGTTAAAGCTGTGCTATCTTTTTTTTCTACTGCATTTGGGACCTATTTTTACTGTGAAATAGAAATGTTGCGGGGAATTCGCAAAGGAAGAGTGTTTTGTATCCTAAATATTGGCCAGGTTAATTTTTTTTATTTGCTTGAAAAAATGTAAAAAGTAACACCCATGGCTCAGTAATTACCATATGTTATATATTATCATCAGTGGAGCAGTGGAGGTAGCAAAGAGCCTGGTAAGAGCCCTAGGAGGAAGGGTGGAAACCCCTGAGCAAGAGTGGCAGCACCGTCCTGGTGCCAAACACCAGCCAAAGTGGCAGCCTGGAAGTTTATTGCCCATGCAAAGGCAGAGCACGCAAGCTCAGCAGTTTCGTGGTCAGACTTTGTCTAAGTTTTGTTCTTTGTTGCCATCCTGAGCTTAAGGTAAATCTGTCACCATGAGATTTTAGAAGGAGCCAAAACAGGAACTGATCTTGTTTCCTTTTTCACGTGATACATTGGTTGGAAATGCTTGTGCACTAAGAAGCAGCTGAGCTAAGAATTTGAATCTTTTGAGAGAAGACTCTGCTAAAAATGAAAGCTGCCTCCTTCATTCTGGGGAAGCAGCCCACAGTACCTGGGCAGGGAAGGCAGTGCTCACATCTCAGCTCTGTGCGTCACACCGAGCCTCTACAGTTCAGCAAATCCTTTTAAATGTACCACCCTCCAAACAGTGAATATTTTTATATTTTCCTTCTGAAGAGAAGCTCTAGGATTTTTCTCAAGATCTGAATGTACTAATTCTCCCACCCGTCCCCTCTTCAGTGTGTAAAATAAGAGCTTTTATGCCATCAGCTTTGGAAATGAGTTCTTGTGGGTTTTTTGCTGATCTGTTTTCGTACTGCTTCAGGAACAGTACATCTTCTGTGAACTGCCATACATGACATTGAAGCACCTGGCACCAGGTTTTATACAAATACTTCGAACAGTATCCCATGGCAGGTAGCTAGAGCTCTCTCTTCATTGGGGTGCGATCCATCACTAACCAGCAGCTCTGAATGGCTGGTTTAATATTAATATATTGACCTATCACTTCAGTGCTGTTGAATCACTCTTTTCTCTCCTATGCATCAAATACTGCAGTTGTTACGTGCCAAGGCACAGTGATGAACTAATTGTGAGCATGCCAACATCGAGATATTTTTCTCTCCAGTAAGAGACCCACATATCTCATTACCACAGCTGATGCTTTACCAGCCAACTCTGCTGAGAAAATACACCAAGAGGTTCAGTTCCTTTGTCCTCACCTACATTACACAGTGCCTACTGCATGGGCCCTTGTACTGGGACAGCTGGACATCCAAGAGGTACCTCAAGCGGCAAAGCTTTGATCAGGCTTCGGGTGAGAGTCTTCAGACACCAGGATAAAACGTATAAATAAAGTCCTTTTTCTGTTTAATTTCCTGTTTCATTAAGCACCTCAGCTGTTCTTCACAGGTACTGGACGTGGGGGATATTACCTGTTCAAGGCGACACTTGAGTTCAGTCATTTCCACCTCCCAGGCTGCCTTGTGCAGGGCATACTGCTGCTGGAGCCCCTGGCGCTCCCGCTCCTCATCCCGCAGCTCCGAGCGGAAGTCATCCAGCAAACCCTTCAGAGCGTTCAGGAGCTTCCGGTTTTCGCTTGCCTGCCACAACAAAGCAAACAAAATGCTGTCATTGGATGCTGGCTTTAATCTCCAATTTAATTTTTTTAGGGGTAAAAGTGACTGTGTGTCCATTGCATGGAAGAGAAAGTGCCTGGGCTAACTTTTGCACGAGAAAACCAAGAATAACAATGCCTTCTCTCTCTACAGGCTGCTCAGGAAGTGGTTGAGTCACCATCCCTGGAGGTATTTAAAAGATGTGTGGATGTGACATTTTGGGATGTGGTTTAGTGGTGGAACTGGCAGTGTTAGGTTTATGGTTGGACTTGATGATCTTAAAGGTTTTTTCTAACCTAAATAATTCTGTGATTCTGCTTCTCATTAGCCCTAGTGCTGATGCTTCATGAAAGCCAAAGATACTCAAGTCACCCTGAAAAAGGCACTAAGCGTCTTTCTGGACTGAGGACATCATTAATAACTTTTTTTAATACTGTAAACCAAAGCTAGAGTATCGTTCCTGAGGTTTGTTGGGTAGTTATATGTCTGCCTCGCACATAAAGTGATTGCTCAGTATCAAATCCCAAATATTTGTAAGCTACATATAAAAAAAGGGGATTAATTTTCAACACTTTTGTGTGATCAGATAAAATTCTTTTGGGAAATACAGTGAGGTTTTGAGCTGAGTATCTCTGCTAAGGTGTTTCAGTAGTCTGTACTTCACATTCCTGCTCCACGCCAGGCAGTTGCACCCAGGTTAGCTTTGCAGCAACACCCTTCTGGGTACCAAAGGCCACTTTGGGGGGTGCCACTTTCCCTCTTGCAGAGGGGATCAAAGAGCAAACCTCCGTTGTTTGAGAGTGTCATGGACATACTGAAAATGTTGTCTGTGCTCTTGCACTAGACAGAAGCCAGGAATGGAGCTAAGTTAAAAGTCTAACCCAGAGCTGACATCACGTATTCTTACTCAAATCTTTTTTTTTTCCCCCCTTAGTTTTGGCATTTACTTTCTGCAAATTCTCTCGACACTTGCAAAATCTGTCATTTTTATAAATATCAAAAAACTTTTAATATGTTAAATATCAAAAAATGTTTTCTAAATATTTGTTCTGGATGAGTAAAAGAAAAGAAAAAGGTTTCCCACTCATTTTTTTGCAGTCATTGAATCAGAAAACAAAAATATATGATTTATTTGTCCAAAATTTAAATTAAATATTCCCAACGAGTGTCTCAAACACCAGGGAGTAACCAGTGATTGTATGTGACAGGTTATCTGGACTAGAAAATATTTTTATGAAAATTATACTTGACTAGCAGACACAGCATGGGCAGAGAAATGGGACAGCTTACTCAACAAATTCAGCATTTAATCACCTGGTTCTCACGAATGTGTTAACTTTGTTGGGAAGGCCCAACTCAAATTAGCTGTCTCCATCCTTGCATGATAGTCTAATTGACTTTATTTTTTGTTTTCCCAAGGGAAGGCTTCCCGCATTTCCTCTGATCTGGTGTTTCATGAAGTAACTACATGGGGGCTTCTTTGAAGACAAGTCAAGTACAAAGGTGTACACAAAAATCTAAATAACTGTCATGTGCTTTTTTCAGTGGCAATACTTACAAAATTTTATGCAGACAACTAAGCTGATTTCATATGCTCATCAGATTTTTGGCATCACTGAACCCACCTCACCCCTTTTTGTAACCACTAATTGTACGTGCCCAGGTGTCTTTTTTCTTTAACAAACAAACAAATGTGGTCTACTTTTTCCAAGCCATTTGATGCATCACCAAAATATGCTAGATGTAGGGAAATGACTGCAGGTGCTCACTGACCGACCTATCTGTTTGGGCTAATGAAATGTGATGCTGTACAAGATGGGGTTTTGCAAGAAACGCACCCACAGAAGCAGAATTAATTCCATTAACATTTAATGCCAATTAGCAGTTTCCTGCTATCCAGCAGCAGTCCCCATCATGCATATAAGATCACCTACTATTCAATATGCAATGAGATTTTATGTTTCCACCATGCATTTTCGTTCTGCTACCTAATTAAGGCTAAATTCTCCAAACATCTCAAGCCCCTTGTGTAATAATCAGAATGAAAACTGCTTTGAAGTTTTGCCCTTAATGTCACAACAGGAGCTGCTGGGTATTGAAGGCATCATAATCTGGTCTCCTCCTCTTTGAAAACCTCAACTACAAATGTCTGTGAAGTGCTTTCCTTCAAGAGCCATGTTCTGTGTTTTCTGGTGTGCTGTATAAACCTTTTCTCTGGCAAAGCACTCAAAAGTCTCCACAAGAGAAATTAGGCAGAAGAAAAATAAAGCCAAATGACACTAAAGCAAGTTACATCTCTCATTCCTGTGCACACATTTGATAATTTTAGAGTCGTATAAAGTTTGGTTTGTAGAGAAAGAAGATATGGACTAGTACATAAAGGAGGCAAAAGAGCCTCATTGCAGGTTTGTAGCCTACTGGGATGAGGGCATTTCTTATTTCTAGAGGCATTACATCAATGTCACTGTTATGAGACAAGTACCCCAGGTGCCCCCTGGCTTGCTGGGATTTTAATTACCTTGCCAATATAAATCCAGTTTTGGTTACATACTTTGTACTCCTGTGGAGAAATCTCTTCTGCATGATTTTGTATTTACAGTCTGAAGTTGGAGAAGTCTGTGAAATTAATTTTTTTCTGTTCTGCCAAACTGGAGCGGTTTTGGAGAACAGAGAAATACTTTTGAGAGTATGTGCTCTGAAATACAATGTTTACATCTAGACATGCTTTAGATTTTGTTGGCAAAACTGCTGAACAGCATCTTCACACGACTAAATCCTGTAAATATACAAGTATTGTTATAGACTTCCCCTTCCTTTCAGGCATGTTGCACAGCAGAAATTTAGTACAGCTGTGATTCCCTGGACAGTCTTCCATGCAAGGAGATGGCTCTTTAGCACCTTAGCTCTTTCTAAAATTTAAAGCTTAGAGGAATCTTGCTAATTCACAGCTGATCTAAGACAAGATAATTACAAAGACTTTGCAAAAGTTTAAATTCTTGTATCCACAGCTCTGGGTTTATAGAAATAACACCTGACAAAACAACAAGCAAAAACTTTATGTAGCAAACTCCAATTAAATTCCAGGACATTGGAGCATTTACTAAGTTGAATCAACCACAGAAATGGGAGCATCCAGCTCTAGAAAAGTTTTGGACAGGAGCAGTTGTTTGCAGTTTGGTTCTGCTTTTAATCACAATTCATTTTTCTCTGAGAATTTCACTTGACAGTTTCACTGAAGAGTTTAGTCACAGCCTGGTATTACAAGCAGTTTAGTAGAGCAGTCAATTAAAAACACAAGGTCAGGAGCCTAAACAGCAAACAGGAACCCGTGTATTTTTTCTGTCTAGTCACAGATCTAGGCAAAAGATAAGCTGGATCTTGGTGCAACTCATTTCAGTGTATTTAGGGCTTAATGACTATTCCTTCGGGCTTCTCTCTTAGCTAAACTTTGAAAACAAACATTGTATGAGTGACGAGATCTAATTCAGGATTTTCTTGACACCCCTCTCAGCAACAACACTACTGTATTGTTTTTTGATGCTTTTTCCGCTGGACCACAGATGTCCAGCTTTTCTCCTTACTCCTTTATCTTACACCATTTAACAGGCATCTCACCCTTTATACTCAACTGAAACAAAGCTCTTCCTTTATCCACAGGTTGTTCTCCCTGATCTCTTACCATAACATAGAAACACTGCCTTACAGCAAGCTGTCCTCTGCTGTGCCACCAGTCCAGCTTTTCCTCCTGTTTTTCTCCTGCACAGGATCAAACTTCCAGCCTGGCTCTTAACCTTGCCTGACTCTTTGTTGTGTCCCCCAGCTACCAGCCAAGGGACAATGCCATGCAGGGAAAGAGGAACTGATCCTCTCAGAGTCCCCATCTACTCTGCCTCTCATCAACCAACCTTTTTTCTCCCCTTTCTGCTCTGCCATGCCTAGATCCCTCTACGCACTGGCCACATAAAAATCCCAAACAAGCCAGGTTGGTGTACTTTCCACCAAGCTGAGTATCTCAAATCATAATAATATAAAATTAAAGGTGCATGTTGAAATTAAGGCCTATGGGCTTACAACTTTTCTCAAAACAATTCCACTTTCCAGTCAGGGTAAGAAAGTCAGCAGTAAGTGTGCAGGCTGAAAATACAAGCCATTAAATATTAACAGTAAATGTTAAAAATAAATATGGGTAACCTCAGGTTACCACAAACCCCTTATTTTTTCTGACCTAGTTATCTCAGCCGCTCCTAGACTAACTAAAAGTTTCATTCCTCATGTGCAATAAGAGCTGATGCATTTCATCTTGGAGCTTGTCAGGCAGATCCAGAAACTTTGGGTTCTCCTGGGCAGGTGCAAACCTTGGAGACTTCCAACTGCACCACTCATCCCAAATTCCCTGTATAAACAGTGGGGTTTTATTCCCTATATAAACAGTTTAAGCCAGCTGTGGGCTTAAGGAACCTGCAGAAAACCCCTCAAAACCCAGTGTGTTTTTCAGCACATCAGTACTTGTGAGAAGATGCCCTAGCAAGCGTAGGCAAAACAAATAATAGTGCTTAAAATGAGGAATATTTAGCAAACCCATTCATTCTTGCTGTGTTGAAATAACACTTTTTCCTGGTTGGAAAGCAAGGAATCTGTTTTATCTTGCCAAGTTCATTTGGATATCATCCACTATTCATTATCATGAGTATTGAGACGTGGTCAATTCCTACAGATAATTTATTTAAGCAAGATTAGCTGGAACTTCTGTGATGCATATAAAAATGAGTTTTAAGGAATTTATTACCCATTTCTGCCACCTTAATTGAGAACAATGCCTTAGCGATGATTATTTCAAAGGGTACATAATTCATTTGAATGTTCTTGGTTATTTTAAGAGATCTATATGGAAAGTTAGTACATGACAGAATTTGCACAGAGACAGCATTTTGGTATATATTTATTTTACTAATTCTAGAATAAATTAGTCTACAGATGGAATGCAGGTAGATGATGTGTTCAAGAGCATCTCTTCCACAGCCTTCTACAGCCTTTACCAGAAAAGAGTTTGCTGAGAGGAAGACAGGGTTGGGTCTGGGTGACCAGCAAAGTAGAACCTTTCCAAATGCCAAACTGATCAAATGAATAGCTACTAACCTGCACACTTCACAGAAAATAATAGCTAGTGAGTACCCTTTTTATGGGATAGAGACTTCCTGTTACCTGCTGCAACACATAGACAGTGAGCAAACAGGTTGTTTCCCAACTCAGTCATGAGAGTCTGGGGAATTCAGGGTGAAGAACTCAGATGCAAAGGAATGCACAATCCCCAGGCCCTGCAGTGACTCCAGCAAAGTGCTGGGATCATAAGGAGTACATATTTGCCTGAGAGCTGTCGCTGTGGAGCGGGCTCCCAAGTCAAGGGCCCAGACAGAGAAGTGGCATCAGGTATAAAGACTGAAGACTTTTTTTTCCCTGAATTTGTTTTTCACATAGAATTCTAGCTCCATTCTATTTATGACTGCAAATAAATCCATGTAACAGGATGCTCTCATATGAACAGTTTCCATTTTAAAAATATAAGAAACCTGTCTCCATTGAATATTTCCTATTTGTATTGTTAGGATGGTTAGTATATTAAATGTAAAAAAGGCAAAAGCTGGCATATATGGCAGTGCTCTGACACACAGTCAGGGCACAGGATATGCCAGAGAAAACTTAGCACGATTTGATTTCGGGCTTTTAAAAACAAGCCCAGTGACAGGAAGGAACTTTTACATTGTTTTCCCATCATCTCTAAGGGAAACATTAAATACATGTGCTGGTTTCTTAAATTATTTAAAGGAAATAAAATCACATGTTCTTGCTAAAAGCTTGACAGAAAAGTACAATAGATGTGCTCAGACAAGAGGAGCATGTAAATTCTGCAAACCATCACATTCTGATAGATGTTTCTGGGCAAACAGCCACAACAGGAAATAGGATTTTTCACTGATAGCATCTGTCAACAGAACGACAGTAATCACGTGGCTCCTGATTAAATTTAAATATAATGGATGAAATCCACTAATTGCTGCATAGCTAGAAGTATTTACACAAGTATGATTCTAGGTGATTTAACACAGCAGCACAGATCTCTCTCAGAAAATCCACAGTTTCCATTCCCAGGGCAAGATATATAAATGGTGTAGTACCTGCTTCTGCTGCTGCAGTAATTCCGCAGTCTGCAGCTGTGGTCCATGATCAGTGCTCTCCGTGGTGGGACGCTGGGAGAAATCTGTCAGTGCAAACACAACATCCTCTTCCTCCTCCTCTCGCTCTGCATCATTCGCCTTCTGCTCAGACTGAATGCCCAAGTCTGGGAGGGCCTCAGGGTGCTCGGTCTAGAATGCAAGAGGGAACAGAGAACATGCTTTTGCCATTTTACCTCCGGGGCCAGAAATCTGCTGAGGGGCTAAAGGAAGGGACTGCATCTCCGTGGTGGCACATATTGGCTTCAACTCAGGCTATAGAACTGATCTTTGGGTGATATATGACATATTGCATACGTGAACACAACACTATGTGGGCCTGAAACACAGGGGATCTATGCAGCTGAGGTGGGTGTAATGTCATATGATGGATATAATCCATCACACATTAATCAAAAACTATAAAAGACACTGGTGTATTGTGTGATGAAGTAATGGAGATTAGAAAGTATCCAAATCTATCACTTTATTTTCTGTAAAGCGTGAGCAAAACATGACTCCAATAATGACTAGAGCTGAGCTGATTATAAATTAACCAGTCAAAAAATCCAAACAGTCAAGAATTGAAAGCTTTTTGATATTAGAAGATGAGCTAGTTTACACAGAAAGAAAATTAGCACTGCTGAAGTAAAGTAGAAGCAAATTATTTCTAAATAGCTACTCCTCTCTTGTTTCTGACTCATATTACCACAGCAGATGAGTGTAAAAATGTTCATCCACCCTTTATCTAAGAATACAAAACATTGGAGTATTCAGCTTAAGCATACTCTGACCAGACCTGAAAAGTTACTTGTACTGCCAAATACAGCAAACTGTGAAAAACACTAGGCAAAAAAGGATCAGAAATACTGAGAAAAATTACTTTGTTGCTTACCAAATGGCTTCAGAATTGCATGAACCTGCAAAACAAATCTGTTGTTCTCAAGAATTTAGTATAAAATGTCAGAATGGAAAAACACTTTATTTTTTTTTTTTTTTTAGCTAAGAAGCAAATGCTATTTCTGGGTGTGCAACTCAACACAGTGCATGTTGGCTGGCAACCACACCCCTGCTGAGATGTGTCAGCTTGGGGATTCCAGGTTGTTATGTACTTCTGAAATTCCTGATCTTGATTTAGCCTCTACTTGGAAAAGCACCGTGATGACGACTGGGGTACTGCTGCTGACGGCGATAGACGTGTATGGAGAAGGGGAACAAATAAGGATGATTCACTGTGAGTTCCCACAAGAAGCTGTATAATTCTCCTGCCAACATAGAAACAGAGCTTCCCTCCATCAGTATTGCTGAAGGCTTTGTAAGGAACTGTGCACAGGATGAGAAAAACAACAGCACTCAATCCATCTAAGCAGATTTGACTCCCTCACCTTGCTAACGTGCTTTTTTTTTCTTTCAAAAAATGACGCAGGAGTCATATCTTTGAGAACTAATCAATTTTTCATTTACTGTGAGAGAGTTTTTCAAGACCAGCTGTTTGTACTAGTTAAGGGTTTTGGTTTAAAGATGGGTGATCTGTAACACATCATGCAGAATATACTTCAGCACGAGCCAACTTAATCTTTCGTGTTTAATTTGAATCCCCTTTCAACATATGTGCAATTTTAAAGCTGCTGATGCCACACCATATTTCAAGTCTACACCTAAAGAAGAGACATCCCAGCACTCATCTGGGTTATTAAGGTGGGACAGTTACCTCTAATGTGTCCTCCCCTTCCTCCTCCATTCGCTTGCCTTGCCGCCAGTGTTTCAGCAGCCACTTCAGTTTGACATACAGGAGAAAGGTGTCCTGCTTGAAATGCCTGAGTTCTTGCTGCAGCAGATTTTTCTCCTGACTCCAGGTCTTCTCTTCCAGTTTGTTCTGCAAAGTCAAGCTCTGCACTTCCAAGTCTTTTCTCCGCAGGGTCTGCATATGCTCCTCCTCCAGCTTTAATGGAACAACAGGCAACATGTCAGTGGGGTGGTGTCCCGGGGCAGTCTGCAGGACTTGTACTTCCTTGGGTGAGACAAAATGAAATCTCTAATTTTCACCAGTAGTGAGTAGCTATTGAGTTTGGCTCAATAAGTTCCTCAGCAGTTACGACTGCTGAGGAAATTAGAGGATAGCAGATGATAAGTTTTGCTTAGATAACCATATGAAAGTAACCTGCTGTGGAAGTGGATATTTACTTCAAAGATGCAGAAATGACGCTGGTTGAACATTTTATACCATTCATATTTTCCTCCCCCTCTGGATTTTATCTCTGCAGTAGGTTCCCAGCACAGCCACCGGCCCACACTGCCGCACGTATCACACCTACTAAATGCATTTGCAGCCATTCGTACAAGGTGGGACCACAGCTGTATTTTAGACAACCTGGAATATTTTCCTTGCAAGCTTCTGTGGCTTCCACAGCCACAGACTCAACCCTTCCACAGTGGCTACGTCTCCCTCTGCCTCTGGAAGGGCAACACTTCTGAAGAAACCACCTCCAGTACCTCAAATACAACAACTCGTCCCTCACTTCTCGCAGTTCATACTTGAAGGCATCTGAACGATACCACACTAAACAGTCTCTCTGGCAGGACTACCTGGGACACAAGCAGGAACTGAAGATACAGGAACAGATTACAAGTCAGCATTTGACATGTCTCAGCCTTAGTATTAAAAACACCAAGAAAAGCTCATTCTTTAGAGGACATGTATAATTACACCTGTTTCAATGCACGGCCACCTGAAACATTCTTTAAACATGACCTCTCCCTTAATATATAAAAATCAAACTGTGGCATGACCTAAACCCAAAAGCACTTGCATAAGTTAGTTGTACAATCTCTCATATTGTGCACAGATGAGAAAGTGTTTCCACTTCAACCAAGAGGTGGCTTCCTCCTTGATGAAGAAAATGCAGATGGAAAATTAGTACAGAGTCACTGTTTACAGGTGCCAGTTTCTGTTTTCCATTCTGCAGAACAACAGCCTCCCCTTTTCCTGACCAGCTCCATAGATGAAATCTATGAAAGTCACAATACACTAATGGCCACAACCATCCAAACCATCGGAACACGCCCTGCAACAAACAATGTTCACATAAGAATAAAGAATATTTCATGGGCTAGGACTACCTAGCAATAAATACTGCTAAGAAATATGCATTTGATTTTCATGGCAAATGAAAATCAAATTTTCTTTTGATTTTCAGAAGCATTCAGATGCTTCTGAAGCAGACCACCAGTCCATACTAGACAGTTTACTAAGGACTTGCCTGCCATCTAAATTATGTACTTCAGCATAATGCAAATTTTTAGCATCTATGCTACTATGCCTTAAAAAGTTACCGATAGAATTGAAATTATTTACAGCAGTTGCTAGTTTATAGGTGATTAAAATGAAGCTTAAAAGTAGTCTGGAACAAAATTAGCTATAATGGCCCAAAAAACATACACGCAACTCCTAGTAACGCTCACGGACATTGTAAACTGCTCGCACACATCAATTTGATATAATTAAACATTCCTAAAAATGAAATAGTAAAAGACAGGCTGATTTTAAATTTAATTTTTACAGGAAGAAAGAAGTAGATTTGATGTTGATGATGATTCTTCCACCAAAAGATGTTATGGTTAGATACAGCAAAATCTGAATAACTTCCACCAGAAGTCCTGGTGGAAAAGGAAGATTATCAACAGGATGGGCATAATCTGGGGAAAAAAATGAAGAATCCAGAAGATGCTTTTATTCTTCTATTTCTGCTGGCTGCCAACATGAACAGCTAGCTTTGTTTTGGTGCATTTTTCATTGTTTTTACAAGCTGTTATACTTCAAGTCCCTGGGGTCATGAATTCTTGCAGAAGACCCTAAGTAGGGATTCATAGAGTATTATGCTTTTTCAGTGGATAACAATTGCAAAAGAAAAGAACTTTAAGAGGCAGACATAGCTTCCAAAAAGCTTTCACAGCCAAGGCGACTAGGAAGGAAATCAACTGACTGGTTGCCTTCAAAAGCTCCAGTGGAAAGTTCCTGTGGAGATCAACTGAAAATTAAAGAGAGTTATGAAAAAATGGAGAGATACCACTTGGGCATAAAGAGATTAGTTAGCATGAGGAAAAATTCTTTACTGTATGCAACAATTATGCTGAATTTATTCTATGAAGTAAATTTAAAAAGAAAACTTCAGTTAAGAGCCAAACAGCCTGCAGAAATTAGCAACAGATTTTTTCGCTCTAGGAGCTAGAGATCACAAAACGATTGACTAATCCATTCCAGCCTTCAAAAGAGCAGGGGGAGCTCAAGTAAAAAAATTATGATTTATTCACCAGTTATTTATAAGAAGATTGGAAGTACTGAGAAATACAAGAATGCCCTGATTTGTTTCTCAGCTATGTGTGCGTAACAACTCCTCTGACTTCAGAGAAGTTCTGGATTTTCTTTGGGCTACAAGGAGTCAGAATAAGGTATGGAGCTGAACTGAGCTCCCAGGGATCAAATGCACCCTTCCCCAGCTCACGGAGAGCTGAAGGATGACAGAATTCTCCATGCAGTATTTCATGTCTCTACCATAACTTCCCCTGCAGAGGGGAGGACAAAACTCTCCACCAAGCAGAGAAGCCAGATTCACTGTGGCAAAATAGGCTTGAGTTTAGATTTCTCCAGATTCCAGATTCTTCATTTACTCAGATGAGGTCAAACAGGCACAGCCATCAGGACACAAATTCCCACAGTCCTGACAAACAAGGCTCACGTCACACATCATGGTCATGCGTCTCTCCCAGCAGGTGGGTTTTGTATTTACCTGGATGATCCTTTCTGTAAACTTTTCTTGCTCCTCTCGGTGAAGTCTTGTCTCCTGCTCAAGCTGAGCCTGAAGCTCCTGTATCGATACATTCTGTACAGGTAAAACATGGGAATCCCTGAGCTGATCAGCAGGACAAAGGGATAGGTTTAGCAGAAAATGTGTCTCCAAGGTGTAAAAAAAAGGAAAAAAGACAAGCACAGGCAGGACAGACATCTGCACAACTCATGGTTATCAATAGTTAAAACCAAAGCACAGTGTGCAAATAAATAGCAATGTCCTAAATCTCTGTGGGAACTTCCTGTGTGGCTTCTGGAGACTAAAGCTGGGATGCTGATGTTACATATCGGATATTCCCTTCAGGCCTCTGCTCTGGGTTTGCACTCGAAGAGCTGAGACTCCTGTTTGCAGGATTACGTATTTGGTGGTACATTTCTTCATCATAATAGAAGCTGTAAAATTTTAACATCTCCGCACAAGATGAGTCTAATGTGCATATATTGAACCTAATTATTTACTCATTTGCAACAGTTTTGATTGGGCAGTTAATGGAATAGCATTTATTAAACCAGCTAAGTATACATAAGGTCCCTTTCTTCAGATACAAGACAGCTCTTTGCACAAGTCAACTTTATCCTTTGATTTCTACTCAAAATAATTACTACAAAAATGTCACAGTGATAAGCTGTGTGAGCCTGAGATCTGACCAAAATAATTAAGTATACCCCCTTTCAGGTCCAATACTCTTTTAATCTTAATACTTTCAATTTTACGTTCTCATTAACTTTGGCATCCCATCAGCTTTACTCCTGAAAGTTACTTAACTCAAAAATAAAGACCCAAGAAAGCAGAGTCAGATCTCATTATTTATACTACGTTAATTAATCTTGTGGCACTCATAGTTCTGATCAGAACTTTCTGTGCCTTTCACTTTGCATCTCTCGCATTTTTGCTAAAACTGATTTATCTGTACAAAGGCGATGCTTGGCTGGATGCCATCCTCTTCACATGTGTGACCACAGAAAACACTACAGCGCCAAACTCCTACTTTCCAGAGCAAAGATGTACTTAAAGATGGGATTGCTTCAGGCTTCAAAGTGTAATCCCAAATTCTCAGCTGGCCCATGTCCTGCGTGCTCCAACCTCAGCAGCTGCAAGGCCGTAAGGAAGGTTGTGGGACCGCTCTCCTGGGCTGTGTTGCCACTTCCCTCTGGCATCAGCCCCGGCACCCACCCCCTCCCCAGGCACTCCTCCCACTTCCCAAGGATAAAGCCAGCAGCCGCTGCTGTTCAGGCCACACAGCCCTTGCTGGAACATTTTGGTTATTCACAGTGTATTTCTCACTGGAACAGACACTCCTCACTCCTCCTCTAGGGAAAAATGAGATAAGGCAAATGGAAGTATCCCAAAAACTACCTGCAGGACCATACTCTGCTGAAAACCAAAAGTGGACCTACATATACTTTCTGGGCCTTATCAGCTCCTTCTTTACTTGAGTACTTCTTTACTTCATTTATTGACTTATGCACATCTGTTTTGTACCTGAGGAAAAGACACTTCCATCCCTCTGAAAGGTACACATAAAGTGACTGAGAGAACATTATCTGCCTTATCAATTTCATCCGTCTCTGTAATGTGTCTGCAGATATTTTGTAGTGCATAAGGTCAAAATCTGGTCTCACAAGTAATCGAAAAGAACTGCTTGGGATGGGATTTGTCAGTTTTGCACAATCATTTGTAAATCGTTAATTTAATTCTCTCATGCAAGAAAGGAAAAATTACTTTCATCAGGAATTTCTGCATTATTTTATTCTGATCAGGCTTCTTTAAGAACATGGCAAATAAGAACCAGTGTATCAGTTAATTAATGTATAATTTTTTAAAAAGTCTGCTCCTTCCCTTTATAAATTCAGAATTATAAACCCATCCAATTTTTTTATAAATACGTAGCCCATGCAAAGCCAAGTTTCATGAAACTTGGGTGCTAGGATTATGTGGTAACTGTTGGAATTACAGAAAAGAAATTAAACCTATCAGGAAGGCAGATGCAGTATTACATGCATACGAAGTCAAAATCACGTCACAACTGCTTTGCCTCTTTAAGAACAATACATTTTTGTAAATGCTAAAGTAAATTAAAGTTGAAAAGCACCTAGTGCATGAATGCAGAGCTGCACACATTTTTCCTTCCACTGCAACCTGAGAACTCTTCACAGTCTATAATAATATATAATGTCATTTCTACCAGAAGCACTGGGATATCTGCACTCTTCAAATCACGGGAGGTAAGGCTGCTTAAGTGTCTAATAGATTGCTGCTAAACAATCTATTAGTATCGTGAATGAATAATATTTAGAAATGCATCGTGATATTTGTGTATGCAGTTCAGGTACCTGATAGTGCACTGATGGATGTCTGTATGTTTATGTGTGGAAATCAGTCCCCTATCATACAACCAGCAGGGTGTAGTCTGTGGCACAACTGTGGTTTTGTTTTGTTTTGTAAAGCAACACTACTACAAAATGGACACAAAGGTTGATAACCTTTTATATCACAGTCTTTGTTTCCTTTGTTCTCATTAAGGAATGCTACACGAACAGAAAACACGCCGAATACGACGGCCACCACACAATGTACTGACACCACAGAACAGACACCAACTCACTACAACCAGACATACAAACACAATACCAGGGGAACTGCAAGCTAGGGCTACTCTACCACAGCACCACAGAAACAGCTGCACTTCATCCACAGCTCAACACCGACCGACAGTTTTCCACGTATCCCAGTTATTGCGTTACCAGATACACCTCCACCCCTGTGCCCTCAGACAGGCACTGCCAAATCCTTCTGCTCAGTCCTTTTATCTCACCTGTTATCACTCCAGAACAAGTTAATCCATGCCGATGTCTTTACCTCAAGAGGATGTGCAGAGAAAAGTCATCCACACCTGGGGACTTCACCACCACTCCCTCACTGTACTGACCCCCTTCCACACCTCTCGGAGTGTTCACAGCTTCTGAGGTTACTTTCCAGCTCACACAATCCCACATTTCTGCCATGACTTGTTTTTACAAGATTGCCATCCAAGACAAGGTATGGCTGGGTTTTACTAGTCTGTTTTCTCCATTTTACCATAGCTAATTACAATCTCGATTCACCTGCAAACTTAATCAATTTATACGCAACAACCGTGAACATGAAATTTCATGGAATCTTTCTCTTGAGCTTTTTTTTTCCCTCAGAAATGATCAAACAAAATAAGGCCTGAGGAGGCAGGGTAGAATGATGCTCTCCAGAATTTGCATTCAATTCCAAGGAAGTCAAAAGATGAATATTTTATGCTGCTCCTCTAAAGCTACATTATAATGCTTTGATATTTGGATCTTATATTTGAAGACATAGTTTAAAAATTGCTAATTTTTCATGCATTGACAGCTGACCATTGCATGCAACAATCAGAAAGAAAGTTCCAGTGCCTTTTGTATTACTTTTTACATGCAATTGACATCTAAATGAATTCACAGAGGCTGCTTCTGAAGAGGTACTCTTTTTCTCACCCCTTAAAAATAGATGACATATATTCCATTTGCTAGTGCAGAATAGGCAGCTGTGTGGTTATTTGTCTGTGCTTATATGAAAAGTCTCTGAGTTTGGGAAAACACAGAACACTTCAATCCAAGTCTTTAAAAATCCATCTCATTGTATGGATAGTACACAAAGTCTCACCAAGTTCAGTTAGGACTCAAATATCCAGATTTACATCATAAAGGGTCTTTTAAGCCATTATATTGTCAACCTCTACAGAATCTTACATAGCAAGAAAGAATACAATACATCAAAGTAAATTATTCTTGCTTCCCCTAATCTTGGTGGGAAGGAATAATCACAGCATCAGTTTATCATCCTTCTTCCCACAGCTTTGCATTGGAAGAATAGTGGACATAAGACATAAAACTTTCTATGTGGTCCTTGGTTGTTGTTGTTTTGTTTGCTTTTTTTACCAGAATAAAAAAAAATCACAGTGTGTAAACCATTCACTGTTTCCTTTCTGAGAAAACCAAATCTTTAACCAGAGAAATGGGTGTGCAAATTTTCAGCACATGGCCGGGACCTGCTGCAAAAACCATACAGCTGAAAAGCTCCCCTGTGGAATTATGAAAACTGCACAGAAGTAGCACCAGTTAAAAAATAGAACATTCAAAATATAGATCAAAATTCTCCTCATATGTCCAAAATGGATCGATACTGAAGTTTTGATTCAAAGCAGGTAGTAAATTGACTTACCGAACTTGCACATCACTGCATCTGGTTGGTCCACATTTAACCCAGTAATTAACTTAGAGTTATACATTTCTCATTGGAATACGTAAGGAAAATGGATAAACATATTAAGAATGGCTTAGAAGAAATTATTCTTCAGTGTGTGGTATTCCTGTTTTATTTCCAGACCTTGTGGTAAACTTGTTGTTTAAGACATGCTCTCACCTTCTCCAGACTATCTGCTTTTATTTTAAATCTCTGGTGACAATTCACTCCTCTAACATGGGTTCCTTTCGGTGGTTCTTTCTCCATAACCTATGAGTGTCAGAGATTTTATGGTATTTTTCCACACAGAATTAAATGTGTAAGTCTTTAAAAGCCATGTATGAAAATAATCAAAATCTGAAATGCAAAGTGCTTTTGCCTTTGATATATACTTGTTCAGGTAAAGGCAGAACTGATATCCTCTGAAGGAACAGAACTAGGAGATACAGCTCCAAATTAAAGCATCAGGTATCAAACACAAGCCGTATCTGGTTATTTGAAAGAATGACATTTTTCTTTTTCAGAATGTCTTCTTGCTTCTGAATAAACAGGAGGGGCCTGCTTAAGGAAACTGCCTTTTGTTTATGGATATTCCATTGGTAAAATTTACCAGATTAAAAATTATTTACCATTTTCCCACTGGCTTCCATTTGTTGCCATAGGATGTTTGCTCCATGTTACCTTTTTCAGTTGTCCTGCTTGTTTTAATCAGGGCAATTCTTACTAGTTCACCTGTTTTTTCCTTGGATAGTAAAGAATGATCTCCCCCTCCCACCATAACAGAGCTTTGCTAAAATCATGAATAATGGATCGAACATCCACCCCAATGGGCTCCAGCCTCCCACAACAGCAGCTGAAAGGCTTGTTTCAGCAAGAAAACAAAGCCCTGCTCTTAAGGCAATTTCAGGACATAATTTCCCTTGGACTGGGGCTCTAACCCACCTCCTTAACATGCAAATACATTCTAATAATACTGTTGCACTAACAACTGCAGTGCAAAGCCCAAACAACGGCAGATGTTTACAGTTAGGCTACAGGGTAGTTTCAAGCGCATGTCTGTCTGCATTTATTGTATTTAATCAAACAATTAGGCTCCTACGGTGCTCATTTTTAAAAATAGAAGAAATTGCTATATGGAAGCTGTTCAGCATTGCTTGTGAAAATTGTAATTTAAAATTCAGCTTGGAAAAAAAAATTAGATAAATGGGCTGGCTTGAATAAAAAGAAAACATTTTCCTCAGCGAAATGAAATGTGTTGTTGTCATCATGCTGAAAGCCCATACACAGTAAGAAGATCATCAATCAATGTTATCCAGTGGCCAGTATGTATATTTTCACTCCTTAAGTCAAAGCAGATAAAGACTCATGTGTAGGAATACCTGCTGTGGGCATTAAAAGGTTTGAGTCTCCATTTGAAATTTCTGTGGTAATAGAAAGACCCCTTTGGTATTTGAATAGTACTTTTTCCTGCTTGTTCATCTGGAACAAAAAAAATTAGCAGTTTTTGCTAGTGGAGTGTATGAAATTTAAAAAAAAATTTAAAATAATTAAATTGAATAATGAAATTAAAATGAATAATGAAATTAAAAATGTTACTTTCCAAAATTATTTTGATAAATCTACTTCACTTGGGTTTGACTACTACAGATTTTAAGATTTCCACAGGCTGCCTACCCACTGAAAAGTTTTAGCATAAAGCACATAATATTCTTGTTGCTTAAGTAGTCATGACTGAAAAAACACCTTAGTCTTTTACATTTTCTCAAGTGAGACTCTTTGAGCCCCATCCTTGCTCGTATTTTGAGCACATCAGGTCCTAAACTGGTTATTCTCTACCCTTGATTATAATTACTGTTTTTTTCCTTGTCAGGCTATGGTGTGAAAACTGTCCATCCTCTGTTCAAGCACAGTTTGATGTAAATATTTATACATCATCCTATGCTTGGAGAGGGAAAAAAAAAAGGTATTGTGCTAAAATTAGCCAAATCCCTAATCCTAACAGAGGCCATGCATATATAGGCCTTAATATAATAACAACTCTGATCTAAGATTAGGGGGAACCAATAAATATGACACAATTTAAACAGAAATATTGTAATGAAATATTGCTGGAGTAATTTTATGATCCTATCTACCATAACTATTGAGCAATATCGATTTCTGATTGCAAAGGGATCCATGCTGAACAAGATTTCTTTACCTCGTTGGCCCCTTTCGCGGCTGCGGAAGAATTACTTTACCATTCAGTGAGAGGCTTATGGTGTCCTGGATTTATCAGATATCCTTCCTGAGGTCTATTATCACTGTTACAAGTGAAAAGTTGGAAGAGACGCTGCTGAACAAATTCATTGTTCTAATCCTACCAAAACTCTGTGCTGTGTTTTTGGTTTGGTATTTTAAACCAAACCAAACCAGCAAAGAATTACATGTGTTAAGATGAAGGGCCACTCTCCCTTTGATATTCAACACATCATAGTGCTGTTTGGCTACCAGCTGCCCTGAAGTTTTTATCTTCCTACCCCTGCTTTCTAGGTCTTGCAATTGTTTACTTGCAAACCCAGCTGCCTCAGCCAGCACCCAGACTCAGTTAGGGGTTTCAGATATATTAAGGCTTCTTCATGTGTCTATAGAATTAAAAACATGTTAAAACTTATCCCTCACTAGAAGCTACTCTAACCATCACAGTTTCAAGAATTGGCTTCCCAGAGGCCAGCAGAAAAGTTTCTCACTGCTCCAAGCCCACCTTTATGGAGACAGAGTTGAAATTGTTTCCTTCATGACCATTTGCAGTGTATAGACAATCTGTGTTCATGAGAAAGCAGCTAAGGAGATGTTTACTGAGGCAGATATGGCCTCTGCATGAATGAAGATTCAAATAAAAACTGATAGATGTTTTTGACAAATGGAAAAGTATTCAACAAGCCAAACAATGGAGAATCATGCCTTAAATAAGCTTTTTTGGAAGCTGCAGGGTGCTGTATTCCCTGTTGAGAATCACCATGCGCAGCAGCTTCTACTGACAGGCAAAATGCAAAGCAATCTCCATCTGTAGACTTTCCAGATTTAAGGTGAAACCTGGAAGCGTGATTGAATATCAGGGATTACAATATCTTCTGGAGAGCTTTCATTTCTATACTCAGTTGTAGTGGGTCCCTGAGCTGTACTTTCTCCCTTGGCAAAGCTACTGGAAGCAGGGTGATGACTCCAAAGTTAGGACCAATTTGCTTCCGTGGAACCGCACGGGGCAAATGAGATCAACCACAGATTTCACAACAGGGGTGCCGTGTTTGATCTAACTTACTCCCCCAGCCCCTGGCTTCAGCTACTCATCTCCTGGCTAAGGCAGCAGGAGGCAGTGAGTAAGATGGGCTGCTTTGCTGACCTCTAGACTGAAACAGCCCTTGTCTCCTGGCCTGTAGAGTTTAATGTCTCCATCAGCTCTGCGGTGTGGGTCGGTGGTGGCTCGCTGGTGGCGAATCTCTTGCTCCTCTCCACGATCTTGTTTGAGCTGCCACTCCATCTGATCCCTCAGTTTGGACTGTTAGGTGCATGGGCGGTTTATAACAAAAAAACAAAAGGACAGGAGGGAATAAAGAAAACAAAAATGGGTAAGGTAGACGACTGAAAAACTACAAGACAAAGAAAAGCGTGAACAGAAAAAACAACTTAAATACAGTGGCATAAGAAAGTGAGGAGAACAAAACCAAAATGAGGATGAGCAAAATGATGGGCTGAAACATCTGAAAAGCAAAAAAGAGAAAGAGAGGAAAAAAGAATGCAAACACTGGTTATGAGGCGCATGCAATGAGGATGCATGAGTCAAACCAACAGCAAGCATACAAGTCATGAAGGATATGGGACACAAGGCTCTTCCTTCCTTACTTGTGCGGTGCAGAAAAGCCATATCCAGTGTGGCAGTTGTGGCAGTTTAGACATGCGCCCATGGGCAACGCTTTAGGCAAGGCAGTCCTTCGCTGGCTACAGAGCTTCTCACTCGCTGCTCGGTTAGGGGAGTGAGCTGTAAGCAGGCTTTTCAAAACACATCACTTAGAAAACTGCATTTGGTTGGGTTCTTTTGGCAAGGTTTTTGAGAACATGCCTGACCCTTTTACAAGAGAGCATAATAAAGACCTCCTCACATTTCTTAGCAAGGCTTCTAATTTACATTCATCAGAATTTTTTTTTTAATTAATCGCCTCTTTCGTGGGGAAACACTGCTGTTACAGACAAAAAGAAGACAGATCTCTTTAACACCAGTGGATTAGCCTTTTTGCCATGAGGAACCGCCTCTGAATCAAAGGAGTTGTGCAAATAAATAAAAGGAAAAAAAACTGTAAAGTGTTTGTTTAACATTACACATTTAATACACTGCGGGTCTGAAATCATAACAAAGCAGCTGTGAGGAAAATTAGCTCTAGGGTAGCAATTGCCACAAAGAAAGAGAAACGATAAACAGAAAGGAGGCAAATAAAAAGCTACCTACCTGGAAGTCGGTGATCAATTCCTTCCCCAGGTTACCAATGGGAGAGTCTCGGGACATGGATGTCATTGTGGATAGGAAACTGGAAGACTCAGTGAGATGCGGAAGAGGGGAGAGGTCCTCCATCTGCTCCTTAAGGCCCTCTCCAATGTGATCAACCTTTTCTAGGAAGGTCTGAAGCTCCTTCCGGAAAGCTTTCATCCTGGAGTTGACGGTGTCCAGTAGCTCTGGTTCATGCTTATCTTCTCCCCTTTCCTCACCACTTCTGAAATCCTGCTCGGTGGATGGGCTGCTGGTTACGTGCACCTTTGCATCATAAATCAAGCTGTCCGTATCTGTGATAAGGCGCTCCACAGTCCTTTCAAGTCGCTCGGCCTCACGTTTGATGTTAATTAAGGACTCGGTGTCCTCTTTCACTCTCATGAGCTCGGTGGAGCACAAGTCACTGACTTCTGATGGCTTCCCACTCCCAAAACCCGATGTCTTCTCATACACTTCTTCGGAGTCACTCTCGCCCCCAATGGGCCCCTCTCTCTTTGGCTGCGGTGGACGACCATCTTCGCTATCACTCTCTTTTTTCCCAGCATCACTGTCAGCGTCACTGTCCCTGGGGCTGGAAGTGCGCAGGCCCAGGTGAGAGGCAAGATCGTAACGCTGGACGTTGGACATCAGGACCCTGTTCTCATACTGGAGCTTCATCACTTTCCCACTCAGCTCATTGATTTGTGACCTGGCCGACTTCAGCTCCTCTTGCAAGGTCCCACCACACTTGGACGCTGCGTCATCCAACCAGCCTGGTTCCTGGCCTGGCTCGAACTTGAATTTGTTCAGCTCATTTGTTAGCTGCTTGTTGTGATCCTCGATTTCAGAGATTGACCTCCTCAGCAGCTCTGCTTCCTCTTCCACAAACTGCAGGTGCCTGCGAAGCTCTGTGGCCGACTCCACAGAGTCTCCGTAGGGCGAGGTAGGAATGCTTGAAATGTGGTCCCTGCTGAGACACTCTTTTTCGTACTGGCACCTCATATCCTCCATCTCAGCTTTAATCCCCCTGTTCTCCACCTCCAGTTCCACTATTTTTCTGCCCAGTATGTTGGCTTCCTCCTCCACCAGCTTCAAACGAAGCTTCAGCTCAGCCTCCCTGGTGCTGGGTGGGCCCCCTGCTTCCCCAGTAGGCAGGGGACTGTCCACATCTCCATAGATGGACTTGTACTTCTGGAGCTCCTGCTCCAGTTCGTCCTTCTCCCTCCCCAGTTTGGCCATCTTCTTACGCATCAGCGCTGCCTCCTCTTTGGCAAACTGGAGCTGGCACTTCAAATCAGCGCTGTCCTCCTGCCAAAAATAATCACCCCCCGCCCCAAGATTATATTACAATAAAAGCACAACTAGCGGCTTATTTCCCAAAATCTCCACCTCCCCATCCTCTGAGTTGTATCTCTTAAGTATGCAAACAGTACACAGACAGAGCTGCGCAAACCACACAGTTGACACATTTCATGGCTTGGTCGTGGTTAAATTGGCAAAGCAGCTTGATCAGAGTTAAAGAGAGAGACAAAAAAAAAAAAAAGAGTGCCTGTGCAAGTGTTCAGTGATGCAAGAGTGCCAGCACAATGTTTTTTCTCAAATGCTGAGCAAATTTCATGGAAAATAATGACTCAAATGAAAAGGCTCCGTGTTTTGCTGGCACTTTTTGTTCCATTTACCTTTAATGACTTGTTCCCCTTTAGCATCATGAAACAAAGACTACTCAGCTGAATTTGCTCACCATAATCTCAAATTTTGGGCTCCTTCAGTTAGAAAGCTGAACAAAGGTGTGCTAAACTTCATGGTTGCCTTGAAAAGTGAGGACTTTAATTACTGTGATCTCATAGTGCTGTGAAATAGACAGAGTTCCTAACTTGCTTTCCAAATAGGAAACACACTGTTGCCTCTACTGCTGTTATTATTAGGAGAGAGCAGATTGTGATCTCTGTGTCTGGGATGAACAACTGTTCACAAGGGACATCGGTGAAAACATGTGAAAAAGCGAAGAAAAATTCATTAAACCATGTTTACATCCAAATCCATCCCATGTGAAAACTGCGTTTTTCAGGAAGTACCAGGGCATTGAATGACTGTTTGGGGGTTTTTGTGTGTGTTGGGCTTTTTAAAGTACTGCATCTCATCTCAAATGAAAACTCCAGTGTGTATTGTGCTGAAATAAGAGACAAGGTTAAGTAAATTCTAAGCCGATGAACAATTTCTTTGCATGAATCACTTTCATGAATTGTCATGGAGATACAGGCACTTGGCCTCAAAAGAGACACATTTATCAGCATTAGCAGTATAATGGAAGGCAGGCTTTGAAAGACGATCTCTTGAGACAGCAGATTTTATCGTTGTTGGTAGGCCATGTGGACATACATGCAATTATATATAGAAACTTCATTTCTGTCTCCGGAGCACTATTATCTTTCACAGGCAGCATTTTGTTATAATTCCTAATAATGGAAGCCAAATTCAGAGGAAAACATGACTGACTCTAATTGTTCACCCAGATCAGGCCATGAAAAAAAAAAAAACCTACAAAACTAATTACGTCTCAGCAATCTGAGGAAATTATTTAATTTTTATAGCACACATCCTGGCACATTGGTCTTCTGCGTTACCTAGATAAATTTTGCCCCATTCTATTTACATATATATTAATTATGTCTTAATTTAAGCTGATAATACCTAAATAGACACAAAAGCTTTTGGTTGTATACTTGTGAACCTAGTCAGCTTTCTGATTGATGCTGCTTGTTGCAGGTTGTGACTTTAAAATGCTAAATAGAAAAAAAGTTAACTTACATGTAAATAACATGATAGAGGTAAAAAATAGTTGAAGTTTCTGTGTGATTTTCATTGATAACCAAGAGTCAAACACAAGTGCAATCAGCTAATGGGTTGACTAAAATTTTGGTCATCGTGTTTCTGACATCAGAAATATAAGTTTTTAATTAATTCAGGCAAGGTGCTTATGGTTGATTAGAAGCAGAGCCTCTAGAACATGGGGTTTCTATCCTCTCTATTGTCTCCTTGCATACACATTCCTCTTTTTCACAGATATATTTATAAATTGCTTTTCTCTTTATAACTCAAAAGTGCAAATTAAGAATCAAATTAAAATCTGGCAAAATCCCATGCAGCCTCTGCTGGAGTCACTCTGAATTTTGGTTGCTCTGTCTGGATAAGGCTGTATGATTAAAGCATCGTCTTTGGCCAGGGCTGTACAACACATTGCCTCTGTTTTTCCTATCATGGTGAATCAGTTTATCCCCAGAGGTCTAGGTTTTGCTTTTAGGAAAATACAAAGATCACAAGGAAAGGTACAGCCAGACCAGTGCTGCACATCAGAGCTCAAAGCTGGGATGATTGCTCCTGGTTATTTATTTATCTGTTAATAGCTAATCTGACATTTTCTTTATTCTGTCTTTTTAATCCTGCATTCTTTACCCAACTTCTTGTCTGTCTTTGGCTTCAAGTGCCCAGCTGTCAGCGGCAGTAGTTGGTGCCTTGCACGTCCCTGGCTGCAGGCAGCTGGAGCGATGCCTGAGGGAAGGGGCAGCCTGCCCCCATCCCTCTGCTCTGCCTGGGAGCACCAGGGGCCCGCTCCCACCCTGGGGTCAGAGGGAGCTCCAGCCAGACACCCACTGCCTTTCAAACACCAAAAATAACAGTCCCCGAGATGCACTCGGGACAACACACTCAGCGTTTTGAAACTTTTGAAGAAAAGGGAAAGGCTTCGATGGGTTTAGGGTCAGGGCCCCAGTGTTTTTGCTCAGCATCACTGCACGACTCAATGCATCTGTGGAGTTAGTGTGCTATTATTGCAAGACAAAACCACTGTTGACTGCTTTAATGGCATTACTTTATTAACAGGTTTTGTCTTAGCAAAAAGTTTTTTTTTCAAAAAAAAGGATTAAATGTTTAAGTTTTGGTTTTTTGCAAGAGCTGAAACAAGCAAGATTTTTTTCATTAAAAAAACACAAGCCTCATACAAAAAACCAGAGCTGATGGATGTTAATCTTGCCTACTAAATATGGATCCCATCTGGAAAGGTGAGGAAGTTCCAGATCTTCCTCGCTTCCCTGCCAGGGAACATCCCATTCCCCTGACAGCTTTTTTTTCCAAAGGAAAAGAATGGTCAGGAGAGATTTATCAGACAGATCTAAGCATGCCAGAAGGGTAGGACTCCAATCTTCATGCATCTGTCCCTCTGAAACTTTGTGCACAGAAATATCAGTGATTTCTTGATCAGTTGAAACCAAGTAAAAACAGTGGGAGGGTGAGACACCCACACGGGTAAGCAGACTTTTGACACATAAGGCAAACAAAAGAGAGGCCAGATCACTGAAATTAAGAATAGTTCATTATTAGTTAAATTGTAAATGAAAAATCAGGAGGGGAAAAAAAAAAAAAAGAAAAGAGAGAACAACCTTTCCATGTTTTTGGAGGAACAACAGGCTCATATCCCAGGGGCTGAATATGGGCTATGAACTCCTGACTCTATTAAACATCTAGCATGTGGATGCTTTCCTAAAATGAGTACATAGGGCAGATCATATAGCAAGAAAAGAAGGAACAGCAGTGCAAAAATGTGACAGTCATGGTACTCGGCCATGGACTTGAAGAGATCATTAAGGATAAATGGAAATTAATTATTACTGATGGTGATTATTTGCATGCAATTGCACTGTGGCTCTGCTTGGCAATTCAGAAGGATGTTAACGGGTAAAAAAAGCATAAGGAAAAAATCCAGATCCCTCCCTACACAGTCTGCTCTCTAATTTAGACAAATGTAGAATGTGGAGATAAAGAAATGAAATGTATAGGAATTAAATTATCTTCATTATGCAATGTAAATGCATAATGTGTGAGAGATGTGATGAGAATGAAGAGCTGATCAAAAATTCCCCAATACAATATTTCTTTTCTGGCAAGAAGACACAAAGCTAGATAGAGGCCAACACCATCTCCTCTACCACCACCACCAGCTCAAGGGAACTGCCAGGCAGAAGACTGATAAGCAGTTTTGGGGTTGCAAGTCTGACGACAGGGCAGTACAACCAGCACCCAAGCATCTGGCTGAGTGCCAGCATTCCTACCTTGCGCTGGAGAACCACTTTTCTTTGTGTTTTGCCTGGTGCCTGGTATTTTCCAAGAAGCTCCGTTTTGCAATTCTGCTGAATAAAAACTTTTTTCTTCAATACTGCTAGAGGCGGGTGAGTTGCTACTACGAATTCTGCTTTTACACAACTTCAAGACAATCAACTTCGTGGGTATTATTTACTCAGTGTGTCCTGTGGTGGGCGTGATGTTCCAGCTATTTTTCATGACGAGCTCTCAGTAAGTAAAAACATCAGTCATGCCACATGCTGTACATATCTATAAGCATGTGAATGCACAGAATCTAAGTTTGAGGCCTTCTCAGTCACAAAACATATAATGGGTGTTTGAACACCTTCTAGGTATTTAGGGTGTTCTGTCCCGGAAGAGCAGCATTTTGAACCTCTTGGGCTATGTCTGCACCAGCACTTTTGGGCCATGCCCCAGGACCTGGCAGCTGTTTGACCAGGTCCGGAGCTTGCTGTGATGTGCCCTGATTTCAACAAGCAAATATGTCTGAATGGATGCCTGGGTTTGGAGACAGCTCTGGGTAATACCCTAGAGCTGGGAGATAGCCAGGACATGTACATACAAGCTGGGCCATGCTAGTATATACACATGCACATAGAACCTAAAGAATAAGGTTCTTCCTCAGTCTTTTCTACCCTAAAGAATTGGTGAAGAAAACTGAATGGCCACCTTGCAGAGTGCTGATGCACTGGTTTTCATTTCCACACCCAAATCCTTTGCTTGCAAGAGTTATGAGGTGTGTGTGTAGAGGGTAAAGGTTTTTCTTCCGTGTAGCTTCTGGGATCACTTCCCTACGTTGCGAGTGGTGCTGAGCTCACACTTGGTTACTCAGTTAATTTTGTGACGTTCTTTTTAAGGCTTTCCAAGGCAAACTACAGCTGCTCATAACGCTCAGATTTGGGCTGAGGAAGCAAGCACAAGAATCCATTCCCTCTGCACAGCTCCGTACTTCCAGGAATGAGGAAAGGAAGGACAGTGCTGCCCACAAACCCCTATGGACACCATCGTGCCTTCATGTTGCTTCATCTGTAATTTGCACATGTGTGGGCATGTGTATATATTTCATCCATATATTTTACATACTTGCAGAAAAATAAACTCTCTGACCTGACTGAGGCCTTAAATAATTCTCCATAGCAAGTGCCCCATTTTAAGGTACGATTAAGCCATGCTTGTGTCATGTTGGGAAGGATGCTCCATCTATTGTGTCCTGTGAAAGCAGGCTGAAGCACCCTGGCCACCTCAGTTTCCCAGTATGCCCACCACAATCCCCCAGTATGCCCACTCTGCTGCCTGCCCTACCCCCTCAAATTCAACATATTGTAGTGATTTATTATGGTTTCTATTACAAATCAATGGATTTTAAGACTAGACAATCCATAGGTCTCGGCTGTGTACACTGAGCCTGCCAAGGGGGCAGCAGGGGAAGTGCATCCCTTCTCTAATGAAGGCACAATGTCTCTCTTGGCTCCTTTCCCGGTGAGGTGAAATACTATCCCCATCTCTCTGGCTATAAACAGTAACTGTGCGGGTGCTGGGAAAAGCTTTGACTCCTACAGTCAGCACAAAAAGCAGAGGAAACCGGGCAGACTGCTTTCTTGAGAAGGACTGACCTACAAGATTCCAATAAAACTGGTGCCCAAAGAGAGACTGAGTGGGCAGCTTAGGCTCTCTGTTGTACCTCAGCTTCGGGGAGCACAAGTTTGTGCAACATCAGGGAGACCAAACCCTGGGCTGCGACACGAGAGCTCGCGAGATGTCGTTGCAGTGTGTGAACTGCGTTCCTGCCAAGACACTCATTAGCACCAAGTCTTCGGCACAGTGTGTAAATTTAGTTAGTCCCTAAGCTGCGATCCAATTATTTTGTGAGGCAAGGTGATTTGCTCATCTTGTAGAAAACCTGCAGCCTGAATCAATGGATACAAGCACAATGAGCCTGAGAAGCTGCACGGTTTAGAGACTGCAGTTGTGTCCTAAATTGCTTTTGCATTATCTCTGTGAGGTCTCAGTAGATTAAGGCCTAATTGCACTCTAGTTAATATACCTGATGGCCCTGTCAAAACCCATAAAAACAAATTCTGAGTTGTATCATGTGATTTTACTCAAAGTGGCATGTTCATGGAAACCATACCTGGGTAAATGTCTTTTTTTCTTTGTGGATTTCTCTGCTGCCTCTCCTCTTCAGGGAACTCTGCAACAGAAGCAACGCTGAGTTATTGATAAGCTAAACACTAAGCCTGCAAGTTTTGCAGGTCTCACCACTATACAATTAATTTAGGAGAAAGAAAGAAAGAAAGAAAGAAAGAAAGAAAGAAAGAAAGAAAGAAAGAAAGAAAGAAAGAAAGAAAGAAAGAAAGAAAGAAAGAAAGAAAATGCTCCTGAGCAGCTGGGAATTTAATTTTTCATAATAATCCTTAAAAGAACAAGATGAACAGGTCCTTGGCAGTGAATCTTTTCATGCCCAAAATTTCCCACCAAAGCAAGGAATAAAATTAGTTAAAACTTCACTGAGGGGGGAACATCCCCCCTCTTTTCTTCTATGGACCACCACAATTTTTGACTAAACTGTCTTTTTGCATAGGGCAATGATTCACGTTTGATTAATCCAGGGCAGAAGTCCAAGAATCTTACAGTCAATGTGAAACACATTGTGGAAACCTCAGAGGAAAGCAACCCCCCAAAAAATAGGCAAGGACATGCATGTTTAAGCTACGTGGCATAACATTATTTGTTAACCCATGCTAGCAAACATACTGAGGAACCCAGATAAAGACCAGATGATTCTCCAGGTATTTTTGAATTTACTTTATAAATCAGATTTGATTAGTTTTGCAAATCTTTATATCCCTTTATAAGCAAATATTTTTAAGACATTGAAATGATGTCATCTTCACTGAGAAACCTCTCAGCATTCAAATGGAAAAGCACAGTTTTCCTGAGAAGTGAGAGGTGGAGCACCATCAGGATGTTACCAGTGTTTACTTGTGTGTCAGGACTGGTGTCCAAACCAGTGTGAGCTACACCTGTTTAGAAAAGGCATAATTATGACACTTTTCATAATTTTGAGGTATCAGAGGGGATCAATTGGTATTGGACAAAAAAAAGCAGGAAGCTGGAAACTGTGGAATTTGAATTCAAAGCAGGCCATGTTTCTCCGTCTGTAGCCAGAGCCTGAAGGCCGATACTCCCCAGATCACCCTAATATTCTGGCCTCTTTTATTTACTAATTCTCTTTATATTTGCTCTGTGGGGGGACAATTTCCAGCTGAGGTAAAGCCTGCCTCTCACGGTTTGCCCACAGTATGACTCTCCTCTGGTCCATGTGATGGAGCAGTGTCCCTGGACCAGCGCCTGCTCCCATGTCAGACGGGTTAAATCCCAGTCTCTGTAACCCACACTAACCCAGCACTGCAACACACGGGCCCAGTGAAGAGGAGGGGAAAGGAGGGAGAGGCATCCTGGTAATTAGCTAAGTCCAGTCTCGTGCCCAAGCATGAGTTGGCAGAAAACATGGTGTGAGCTCAGGGACCGGTGCACACACCCTATACAAATCCAAACCGAAAGCTTTCTCTGGCTTTGTGGTTTCTGCCTGTTCAGCTATGCAGCTACTGCACATTATAATTATTGCACACTGAGACAAATCTCTCCTTCTACTCTTTGTTATCCACAGATAAGTAGTTAAAACCCATTCATATGCAACACCATATGCCCAAGACATACTACAGTTTATTTTTGCTAATCTGCTCTCTACTTTAATCCAGTGATTTCCTGTAACTAATGAAGCTGAGTAAGAGAAATGTCTTTTTCTGGATCCAGAAACAGTTCAATAAAAAAAGACTCAAAACACTAAAATCATCCTATGAAAACCTGTTACACAAGCTTAGGCAGGATGAACAGTTACCGTTTTCTCTCTCTCTTTTTTTTTTTTGTTGTGTGTGTGTGTTTTTTTTTTTTCTTCTTTCTTTTTATCTTTTTTTCTTTTTTTCTTTTTCCTTTTTAATGCGGTGTTATTCTGGAAGCAGATATGTAACTGAAAGCAATCACCAGCCAGCAGCATCACTCCCTGGCATGCAAGAGAGGTCACTATGGTTGAAGAGATACAGGGCATAGCCCTGGTCCTCAAATTCACTTCTTTTCCATGTGACTTCAAACAAGAACAACTTGAGTGAAAGCAGGTTGTCTAGATACTGCATTTAATTTGTAAGCCCTTAGAGTCAGGGATTAGGCTACCAATTTCTGTAGAGGCCTCCGTGCCCAGTTGTAGCAAATAGCTACTTATCATGCTAGAATCAAAAAGCCTTGTGCCAAATGCTAAAAACCTCTTGCTCTTACCTATAGGCAAAGGGTTACACTTAGACACATCCAGCTTGAGAAGCTAGGGGATATAAATACATGGACTATGGTGTGCAAGATAAAGTAATGAAGACTTTGTTGTGTAGTATGGGATAATACTTGGAAAACAAGGGGAAGGGAATTCTAATTTAGGTAGATGACATGGATCACAGGCTGAGAAACAGGTAGGTAGCCATCCAGCTTTGGAAACTGTAAGCTCCACTCCTCACTGAAACAATGGATTTCACAGATCCAGACTAACAAGTTTGTAATGTATTGCCCTAGAGGAGGCCTCATTTTAAGCATTTTCACACTGTCCCATTTTGGTTTGCTTAAGAACAACCTTGTAATCAGTGCTCAGGTGGGAGACGGCTTTGTATTTCCATAAGGCAGAGACTCAACCTTAGGCCGAGTCTGTCCTCAGTGTAAGAAGGGAATATTTACCTTTGGGGACTACCAGTGGATTACAGGGAGAGACTTCCCTCACACGTATCAGTGGAGGACTTGAACACAAGCATGGCAACAAGGGACTGCCTGGCCACAACGCCCTAAGCCCTACAGGAAAACACGGCAAGATCTCCATTTCACCACTATGGGACCAGGCTGCACGTGTGTATGAAACACCAAGCAAGAGAGCTGCTGTTTTAGCTGGACTAAGGGCAGAGGCTGCTGCTGCTAAAAGTAGGTGGAATGTGCTACAAGCTTAAATTATTTAAAATTAAAATGGTCCCATAAATGAGCATTTCTCTTTGATGTACAGGAGATTGGCATCAGAAGCTGATATGAATTAATGCTAGAAGGAACATTTCTATACTACTTTCTATACTCAAGAGACCAAGCAGGGTTGTCTGTCTACCAAAAAGTCTTTCAATAATGGTTAAACAAGATTTTATTGGTCCTTTGGTTAACACAGTCTCTTAAGAAAGTGGCTACTTGTGCAGACATTTCCTACCTCTACAGTTGCACTGCAATTTGTTGATGGACCTATTGGCTACCAAGGAGAGCAAACGTATTGGGGCCTAGTGTTTTAAAAGTTAAAGTTACCAAAAGATTATTGGATGTAGGGATTACAGCGGGAAGAGACATGATTATTTTCAGTTTTCCTAGGAGCCTAGCAGGGACAGGAAGAGGTAATTTACATCTTCTGGTGAATTCCATTTTTAACAGGTCGAAGAAGAGTCCTGCAAACTGACCAGTGAAAGCGAGGCTACCCACGTGGGGAGCAGCAAGCGGGATTCAATGCGCTGGAATTAGAGGTTGAGCAAAACATGGAAATAAAATTTGAGTTAAGAGCAACTGTACATGTAAACACATGATAGGCCCCAAGTTCTCATACTGAAGCAAGTGCCACGTAGGATGAGAATAGAGCTGTGAACAGGCGTTGGTAGAGTAGGATTTGGAAGATGAGAGAACCAAGAGTCCCTAAGAGCTGACATCCTGTCACTTTATTCAGTGCTGCTGAGAGGAGCAAGTAATTTGGGCGGCAGCCTGGCATCTGCAGGCAAGCGTGGGCTTGCTATCATATGTGCATCAAACTGAACCTGCAAAATCCAGTAGTCAGTCACTGAAGTGACAATGTCTGCAACCCAAAAACAGAGAGGCTGGATTGGAAAGTCCAGCCCTGAGGGCAGTTTCTATTACTGTGATGTGTGAGGAATTATGCATCAGTATCACTGGTGCTTATGAGCTGTATAAATAATGTTCTGTGCCAATGATGGCTTGCTACCGATTGCTTTGAAATGGATAATCACAATTTTCATTTGCATTCATTAGAAGATACTGCCTGTGAGGAATCTGACAGTATTTTAAAAAAATATGCACAAGTAACCAAATCCACTTGCTCCAAATCCAGCAGTAGGTGAAGAAGACCACTGGCAGATTACAGTAACTGCAAGGCTAACAGCTTCAGAGTTGCACATGGTCATTTCATAACAAGAGCTAAATTCTTGTTAGCTGTTGGGCCCTCTCATGTTCAAGAATGAGCAAACCATCCAGGAAGACATAATCTCTGCCCCACAGAATGTGACTCATTAAGAGGTCTTGCCAATGGACCAACTTTTTCATAGCACTTACTTTCCAAGAAACGCCAGTGATTTAAATGAGGGTAATTCTTCTTGGCATCTATGTGAATCAGAGGAAAACCAGATCCTCTTGTTAACAGATGGTCAGAAGGTGGATTTATCCTCAAGAGATGTAAACCAGTGTTCATTAACTGCACCACTAATCACCTCTCAGGAACGCTTCACTGTGTTTTCCAGGCACTGTGCAGGACAGCACAGGAAGATTCTGTCAGGAGATGAAAAAAGACAGGGATCTCCATGCTCCTCCAGCAAACCCCATCCACACAAATGCAGCTCTGCTGGCCACTGCAGGCTGTTTCCCTCTTAACTTTGTGCAGCTTTGGACTTGCTAGGCCCTGACATTGAACACATGCAAGGTTCGGCTTCATCTCATTGCTTTAGAGCTATCCCTGTTTGTCCAGTCTTGTAGATAAAGAAAAACACCCTTTGTGCAGAGCTCTGGCACTCTTAAATCAGTGATGAATAAACTCTTCTAAGAAGAAAAGAACATGACCCGGATGATGACCAGGACCCGTTTCTTTAGGAGGGGCAGATTTCAGCTATCACACTGCACTGTCCTGTGCTGTTACCTGCCCACTTGGGAAAAGGAAGCATTTCACATTTCCGTAGCAACATCCCTTATTTAATGTAGAACAGGGTGGCTTTCCATTCTTTCTTGAGGCCTGAAGTGTCTCTAAGTCACAAGTATTCGACTGAAGTTTTGCTTTGCTGCCATCTCATGCTTCTGTATTACAACAGCTGTGCAGTGAAAGTACAGTGGCAGCCTTTTCATTGTGAACTCTTGTACATATCTACAGGATGGTTAACAGAACTAGAAAGTACAATGAAATTCAAATTGCTTTTCAATTACTGTAGGCCCTTGAAAAAGATATCTCACCAAGCCCTGATAAAGCTGGGCTTGACGCAAGAGATCTATATCTCCATTCATTCCCATGTGCGTTTCATTTACTAGAAACCTCTAAATACAGTGATATTCATCATTCACATGACCTAGCGAAGCAAGCTATGTCTGAAATATCATAAGCATTACAGTTCAGGATAAAAGGCATCCCTTGAGTAAAAGAGCAGCAAAGCACACTAGCTTTCAGGACCAGCTTAAATTTCCCTAACACTGCATTACTCTATTGTGCTAAGCTTATGAATAGGGGCTTTGGAGGAGCCTCTTTCTTTTGCCTCTTACTATGAACACACCGCACTGTCTGTCTCATGTGGCTTCCTGGTGCACTTCACATGCAGGCTGTGATATTAGCTGCCTTGCTGTTTGCAAATAATGTGGTGTGACAGGTCTGGGAGCATGCTGGGGAGGGAAGCAGCAGGGTTGCACCTGCTGTCTGAAGCCCTGGAAGGTTAGACAGCAGCTCTCAGGAGGGTGGGAGACAGCTGGGCTGGCTCTGTGTTCAGCTCACAACACACTTAGTATTTGGTCAGTGGAGGCTGACGTGGGGACCAGAAACCAATAAAATAATTCTTATTAATATAATAATTGCTAAATAATTATGGAAATAATTGGTAAAGGATAGAGTCCAGTGATATAAGAATTGTTATCAATATAACAAAATAAATCCTGCAACAGACAGCTGAGATCCTAACCACTAACATGTATCACTGTCTTACACAGTTCTCCTGCCCAAGCACTTCCTAATAGTTTGTTAAATTCATTAAAATATATTTTAAAAGTCCCTGTTTGTCCTATTTTGTTAAGATATAAAATATCCCAATTACATTATATTTGTCACAATACATAAAGAAAATTATAACACACCAAGACCAGACTTTTCGTTTTTTATGGGGGTCCTATTTCAGGTGAAGGAAACCAGAAAGAAGCCAGGCAGACGACTGCAGACTGCGCTGCTTCTTCCCCTCCTGCTACACTAGTAGAGTGATGTGCCAGCAGCAAACACATCCCTCCGAGCCTCATCACCCTTCCATTTGCGCAGCTATTAAACGTGAGTTCTGCACACTGCGCCCATTCCTTAACCCCACATCACAGGCACATGTGCCAGCCCTCTGCCCGGGCACCACCTGAGCCTGAGGAGGACACCACTGCCACCACATCCCTCACAATCCTGCCAGTCAGGAGCGGCATCCACACCAACTGCAGCAGTGGGTTGCTGCCAGGCCTCTGCTGCTCCGTCTCCCACCATATTATGCCTGTAATGCCCATGGTCACCACTGCTAGGACCACCAGCCCCCTCCTCCTCACTGGCACAGGAGGCAGAGGCAGCACCCCAAATTCCTCCACATCAGCTGAGCCACAGTCTCTGAGCACCAGGCTGCAAAAGGGAGCCATGTCAGCCTGCACCCCTCTGGGAAAGAACCTGTGGAAGAGTCAGGCTTAATCCGAGTGGTATGTGCTGTGCTGACACTGACTGAGCCCTCTAATTACCTCGTTAGTGTAATCCCATAGCAGACAGCCCATGAAAAATGTGCTGGGCACTATGTACACACAGTAGCAGACCTGTCCTGAAACAGCTTGGCAGCAGGAATAGTGCTCATCGTCAGCCACAAAACCCTACAGAAAGACACGCCTGGTGCTCATAGCCCAGGCAACACTTCAGCATGCCCAGAGGGGAAGAGTGTCGCTCACTGTGAGGGCAGGCACCCAGCCAGCCCCTTGGC
Source organism: Mystacornis crossleyi (assembly GCA_013400655.1). NCBI lineage: Eukaryota > Metazoa > Chordata > Aves > Passeriformes > Timaliidae > Mystacornis > Mystacornis crossleyi. The sequence continues at coordinate 11,521 of VYZQ01054116.1, read as the reverse complement.
CAGCAGTGCCAGTTTGGGCTCCCTTTTCCACCTCTCTGGACCAAACAGGGGTTGCAAAACTCCCTGTGAAGATGAAACAACTTGTACAACTTTTCTTAAGCCTTTTTCTTCTCTCTTGTGATGGCTCTAACTGTGGCAGCCTGGGCAAAATAGACAACTGCTAGAAGAAACCACCCCTGACATACCTGCCCTGCCACCCACCATCCACTTCGCACTGGTTGGCATCAGCTGCATCGCCCAGTGCTAAATGCTAACTGCCTGAAAACAGAGGTTGGCTGCCCTTCCCTCCTCTTCTCCATGAAAAAAATGGTTCCCCAGAATGCTTTACTGAATGGGACTGCAGGCCAGGTAGTGCTCAGAGAGGGGATTGGGAATTTTCATTCCCAAAGGAAGAAAATATGAGAGCATTTATTGCTGATCACTGCACATGCAGCCTGGCATTTCCTGTAGCACAGCCGATCCATTACAAGCATAAATGTTGGGGTTTCTTTTTTTCCAGAAGAGTAAGTAAGCAGTATATACACAGGGAATAGACACCTGCTGTCCAGTTGCAGAGCTAGAGTCTGCTAATTCTCTGCCACCAAGACCTTTTAGAAAGTAATACTAACTAGCTGGCAGTCCCATTATCAGGACGGACTTCAGAGAACTGGAGGAACAAACTGGTGAATTTGACAGTGATGGGACAAAGCAGAGTTAGACAGGATTTGGACAGTGCTGATAAAGGAGAGGAGAGGAGCTGAGCAAAGCTCCAAGCCCATACTAGGTCAGGAGATGACTGCAACGATTTGCAAAACTAGGGGAGGGAGAAAACACACAGCTCTGCAACTCTGTAGCGTTCAAGATATAGGCATAAAGAGCAAATTTCATGGAATCTAGAAAAAGAACACTTTTGGAAGCCTTTTTGCAGAGAAAGATATTCAGAACTGCACATCTGTGCTTTCCACGCTAATATATCAACAGCCACAGGATTGTTCTTTACATTGGGGATGGAAAGGAAAATTTTCCATGAGCAGACAGGCATGTTCAATCTCCCTTGGATTAGACCAACTTGCTGTTTCCATAAAGTATTAAATGAAATTCTGAAGAAGGAGAGAGATTAAAGGCCAACTGCAATGATCCCAAACAAACATGTCCCAGATAGTCTTTGTAATCCTCGGTTGCCCATCTATTATTTCACAATTTTAAGGACATTGCTCTCTGAAAAAGGGAGTTATAAAAATAGAGCAAAAAGACAGCAAATTCACACTTGGATAGCTGGTGACATTTTTGAACCTTGGATAGCTGCTACCTGTGACACACTTTCCTATACATCATTCAATGGACACAGCCATTTACTGCCAGGTAATGGGTCACCCCCAAGACATTCATATTCAGCAAGCCATAGGAGTCACAGTTCAAGCACAAATAAAGTTAGTTCTGCTACAAAGTTCTGAGCAAAGTCATCAGTTCTGAACAAAGTCATCAATTATAGGAATGAAATTCAAGCCAAAGCTTAGCACTTGTAATTAAGAAACAGTAAAGCCAGGGCAGGCACAAGTGACAAGAAGGGGACAGAGCTCCTCCAAGAATGTCCACCCACTCTCCCAGCATATTCTGTGAAGGAAGAGTTTCCCTTATGAGAGAAAAGTGCTAGGCTACCTATGTGCCAACCTGCAGCTGGAAATAGATGGATGGGAAAGAAATTGTTAGGAGAGCATACAATAGCAAACTCCGCATTTCCTTAGTAAAACCAGTCTACAAAGATGTGTCAGCAGCAATCCTGTAAATATCAAATGAAAAATGCTAAATGGTGGATATAGCTTCACAGAAATATGCTTAGAAAGGAGTATGACCAGCCCAAGTGGGAACAGAGTGCTTTAAACACTAAAATTAAAAATGCACAAAAAAGTTATAAACATTCCATAAATGCTAACAGCAAAACAATTCAGTGTGAAACATGTTTCTGATGAGACCCCAACCTGGGCAGATATTTGGGTTATCCGCAACTATTTTGCCTGCTCCTGGGGTTGGACTGAGATTGAAAGGAGTCCCTTCTGATTGCCCATGGGGAGCTGGGGTGGCTCTGTAAGTGTGCAGGGGCTGCACTCTCTCATGCTACTGCTGCTTTGAAGCCTAAAATGAACTGCCTCAAGTTCCTAACTGGGATTCATGGTCTCTGCCTCTGGATACAGAAGGCTGCTCTGACTCTTAAGATAAAAGCACAAAATGAAAGACAAATTGTGCATTACTGAGTCTTATGTGGGGAAGGGAGACTTGGAAGAGGGTCTCAAAGGTCTCAAACCTCTGTGAGTGGTTCCTAGAGAGATGGCTGAAAGCAGGGGTTCAGCTAATGCTTTTTGGTCTGCTCTGTAGCTCCTGGGAAGGGCAGACAGCTTTTCCATGCCTTGACATGGGAGCTGACTGCCCTGAGCCTCCCCACTGCACTGCCTCAGTGCTTCAAAGAGCTGGATTCTGGGGAGGCAATGGTGCTCAGCACCTACCCAAAGGAGGAATTCACAGCTTCAACTTTGTTGTATTCATCCCTCTCTAAATGCATCCTATTTGGGGCCTAAGTCCTGTATTTTGTTTTGATACAGATTTGTTACGAAGGACAATGATTTATCTGTTTTCTTTTTCAATGCAGAATAGAAGGAAAAAGAGGATGATCCATTTATATTCCCTTAAATCAGAAAAAGAGTTAGTTTCCAGGCTTATCTGAGATACTATCCCACTGCTCTCCTGTCTGCCTTTCTTGCTAATATCAAAGCAAGCACAAGAAGCCAAAAATAGTAACATAGATGCACTTTAAAAAAACCCCAACCAACCAAACAAAACAATAACCATACCACATTTGCATGCTCTTGTGTGGGGTCAGCTGCAGTCACAGAGCCAGGGCTGGTTTCAGGAGCTGCTTCTGGATAAGAAGCCTTCTACCCTCCAGAAACTGGAGGATCCACCAGAGCAGTACAAGGTCACCAGAGCCACGACCAGTCCCAAGACAAGGCAGCGAGCAGGAAGAGACTATATCTGCACTGTTAGGCAGCTTGGGAAACTTGGGAAACCTCTTCTTTTGAGGCAATGAATCTATAACCCTAGTCACATTGCACACAGTATTTTTATTATGAAATTATTCTGATAACAAATGAAGATTGACAGCTAATGGGTCCAATCCCACATATAAAATAAAATACAAAAAAGGTGAGCAGCACTGTTGACTTCACCAGTCCCTGAAAAATGATGCCAGTCAGTGTATCCTTGGTTATAACCATGCACCAAAACACACGGGAAGAGCTTATGGATCCCTTTACAGAGCTTGATGTTGTTGATGCCTAGTAAAGGAGGTTTCTGAAGATGATTTACGAATCAACTTCTGAAAAATCATTTTTAGACAGCAACTCCAAGGACCTTCTAATCTCTGTGCACTTCTCATGCTGAAATACATCAGAGCAGGAACATCCTGATGTGCTTTGTATTTGATTTGCCTTCTCCTAAAAACCTCTTCATATGCAGAAAGCTTTGCAAAGCATTCAGGGAGAGCAAAGCAGCAATGGCTTGCTCCTGCTGGGGACTGCAGCCTGGGAAAATAATCAGGGGAAGTACCCTTTTATTATACTTCTTGACCAAAACGTAAAGTAGGTGCTTTGATTTTCTTACTATAAATCAGCACATGAAGTACAGGGATTTTGCCATATACAAATGGCTAAGTACCGGATACGAGAGTGGAATATAATTCTGTGCCGAAATCATACCCATCTCCACTCTTTTAATGCCTTTAAACAAAAGTCTCACATTTTCATTAACTTCAGTGAGGCTTGGACTAAGGCCTCAGGCAGCGTGAGGCTCTCATTGTCTCCACTGAAACAGGAGTTTGTAGGAGACTGGACATCATTCAGGGGTTGCTGCAGAGAGGTATCTAATTAGGAACAACTCCACAATTGCTGTTGTTCTGCTGTGATTAAAAGTAAGGCAGCAGGGATGCCCGATGAAAGGAGGTGATCAGGTCATGTCCTGAAGCCATACCCAGGTCTGACAGGCGAGGATACAGATCTAGGATTATTCTACAAAGCCTGAAGAAAAAGCAAGTGCTGATTTGGTAAGGGACTTGATAAATCTTCACCTCTTTGAGTAGCAAAGCAAAACAGAAAGGAGAAAGAAAAAGGAAAATTTCAAACCATGTAGCTAAATATTCTTTCTCTACCACTGGTCAATGCAAGAATTCACAAAAAGGTTTTAGTCTCCCAGGAATAAAAAAAATGGAAATGCCTGGGCTAGATCAGTGGAAGAGCTTTTGAACTGAAACATGGCAACTAATAGAAGAATAGGCTTTCTACCAGCCTGGGTGCAGAAGATTAATGACTACGAATAATATGTATGCATTAGAGTGAATAATGACAGCCCTGAGGAAGGACTGGCAGAGACTGACACTTTTTTTTTTT
>VYZQ01054114.1:0-26439 GCA_013400655.1 Mystacornis crossleyi | reverse complement strand
TCATGCTAAACAGTAGCCGCACCGTAAGGTGAACTTTATTTGGATGAAAAAAGAATTTGAATTCTATTTTGGTCTTGAAATGTAGGCTTGTAAACTGTAGAAGTGTTCAAACACTCCAGAAAATGGGTGAGGTAGATGACATGACGAAAAATAAGGGAAAGATCTGCTTGGACTTGGGCAGATCACAAGACTGTAAAAAATTGTGTTAACATAGTAGATATTGATGTTAATATAATATATATAATACGTAAAGGTCAGTTTTAAGCTAGTGATAACAAACTTTTTTTATATATTTAAAAAAATTTTGAAAAGACCGGATAACTTAATAAATGTTTTACTTTGCCTCTGTAGTTGACATGATTGTAATTGTAAATGCTTGGGTATCAATATCGTTTGCTTGACTGATGAGAAATTAAACAATATAAAGGGCAATAACCTGAAATGGGATTAGAGTTCCAGACAATTTTTGTGGCCAATTTCTGCAAATAGGAAATACCACAGACTACACAAATCTCAGACTCCAGCATTCTGTTGCCTGCCCACTGAAATATGTGTAAACATTGTATGGAATACACTAATGAAATAAAACATCTGGGGGTATAGTTTCTGCCCATGTTTAAGGCAATTTGTTTGTCTTTTATCTTGAACTGGGAGAGTTTGAGTCCCTCATACTAGTATTGAGTTCCTTTAATAATATCTAACCTTGCTATTCTTATTAGTCATGTAACAGCATAAGTTTTTTTAAGTTCTCTTTATGTCTTGCCTCTAAGACATATTTCAGACATGAGTTTACAGGCTAATTATGTATCCAAAAATGTTTTAAATCATTATTATATGTGTCAATTTTTTTGTTTCTCTGTGTCCTCTATTATAAAAAATGGCAAATAAAGATAAACATTTTACCTAGTCATAAACATTATATATGTCTGCTATGGTAGTATGTCCTCATATCTCCATTTTCCCCCTAACATGGAAGCATCTTATTGCCTTTGCTGCCTTCCATTGTATTGTTTCACCTTCTGCTGTATTCTTTCAAATCCTGGTAACAAGACTACTGAACACAGTATTAAAGAGATGCTGATGGAAATGTCTCATCTTGCAGTGTTTCAGAATAGCACAAAAAACAAAGATATTTTGTTTTTAATAATGTTCAGAGAATATGAATCTCACCATATGTTTTGGCCAACAAATAAAATTCTTGGGATTCTTCTCAGGACTGGATTTGTGTGCAATTGTCCACTAGAGTGCAGGCTGAGACCAACAAACTCATTTTGTTCCTGTCATAAACTGACTTTGAACCCAGGTGCCTTAATGTACATCGTTAGTACATTAAAGCACTGCACCTTCCAGCTACAGCTCTGAGTATATATACTGCTATCAAATTTGATGGATACAGCTTGTGAAGCTTAGTGACCTAGGGTGGTGATAATAAAGTATTCTGGAACCTGGATGACATTTTATTCTGTCACTATGGTTTTTTTGCTCTGGTGACATCAACTAATTTGTAGTGCTTTGCAGGAAATTTCTGTATCCGGCTTTTTAGCCAGAGTCTCCGTTTCCTTACACTACTCTTACTCTTCTCTGTCAGAGTGAATTTCTTTCCGAGACAAAATATTGCTCAATATTGATCCCAGTGTGCTAGCTTATTTCAGGTTCTTGTGCTGTGGATCAGCTGAAGTGCTGTTCAAAATATTGAAGAATTTTCTAATACAAAATGCACAAATAAATTGACCCATATAATATCTCCCAACAAGAATCTTCTCTAATCCTTTAAAAGACCATTAAAGTCAATTTAATAGACTCTGCATAAAAACATTTTTATTCTAAAAAGTTGTCCTAACAAGAATAGCCAGTTTTCATAAAGTTCATAAAATTCTTAGGATTTTTGGCCTATTTCTTATTATTGCCTGTGTAGGACATTCATTTTCTGCAGAAAAATGCTTACCCCAGAGGACATATATACCAGGAGAGTGATTTGGAGTTCTTCTTAATATCCCTATAGAACCTATTGAAGTCTTTGTAAAAATAATAGGGAGTTTTTTAGTTTACTTTCCTGTAAGGGAGGGATATCACATATCTGTTCCCTTTTGCTTCCTCAGTTTTGAAAAAAATAAAGCACATCTGTTACTTAATTTTTTTTATCTCCCTAGGCTGCTGTGAAGGCTGACTTCAAAAGACAGTTTTTCTTCAGTACTTTGAACCCTAAAAACATTCTGTTGTATTCTGAGAAATAGGAATTGGATAAAACTAACTAATGTCTGTCTTCCCTTTCCACAGTCTATAGCCCATCCACTTTTGAATTTCCTTAATGATCCCTGCTTCAAAAATTACATCCTGCTCTTTGCCTTCTTTACCTAATCGTCTCTTTTGTATAGCACAAAGCTGCTGTGGCTCCAGCTAGAACTCCTCATTTACCATATACTGTCTTTGCCATCTGAGTCAATGTCTCCCTAATGTGAATATGTTTTTATTTATAATAAAAAGTTTTAAAGTTTTAAAATTACAATGGAATAAAAAATATGGATAAAAACTGAAAGATAAAAAATTAATCTTTGTAGTAGCAAGTGCTCAGCTTGGGCTATTTCAGTCTGAGCAAATCATGTTTGTCTGATGTAGACAACTAAAAGCAGAATCTCATAATAGGAAAGTGCCAGGAAATATTGAAAAGGAATCATGCTGTCAACTCTGCTTATGAAATAAATTAGGTTTACTAATGGTTATATTTCCCCTCATATCTACAGAGGGAGAACGGAGTTCCTGTTCTTCCAAGTTAGGATGTCAAATGTATTTCCTGACAGTTCCAGCTCAGTTTTCATTATTGATAAGTTAGAGCAGTGTGGCTGTTAGCTGCTCTTGTGTAATTAGTTCAATGAGTTTAGGAAACAGCCAGAATGAAGAAGAGATGAAAAGTAGTCACATATAAAATGATAGTGGCACCTGAGCTCCCTCTGCCCTGATGCCAAGCTAACACTCCGGATGTTATGAAATGAAGGCATCGTGCCTCGTGTCTCACAGTTGTCTTGGTGTTAAGTCCTAGAGACAGAGCAGTTATCCTCCTGCCAACGAGGGAAAATGCCTTTGATGCTAATTGGGGAATTGGGCATATTGGCAATTTGAAAGGCAAATAGGTTGAAGGGATTTCATCATGCTGAGGTGAGATACAGGACAAACCCAGACTGAGTGCAGCAGTTCATTTTGGTTTTTTTAACTTAGTTTAATTTTGCTAGTATATCTGAGAATCCTGAGATATTGTCTTCCTCCCCCCACCCCCCGCCCCACTCCACAGGTTAGCTGAAAAGGTAATTCATCTCTTATCACAGAATGGATTTAGCACATTTACTTAAAACCTTCCATGCTAAAACCCATATAAAGATGTAAGAAAATGATTCTGTGTAGCAGCTCATGTATGAAGATTAACACACTGTAATAATGAAATCTAAAGATGCAGTTAAGATAAATGACAGGAAATTATATATAAAAATATGAAAATTCGCTATAGAGGAAATCTAAAGCTTATCATAAACAAAAAAAAGAAAAAATTGAGAGGACCAAGAAGCTTGGACAGAAATTCCACTGAGGTTAAAAAAGACAAGCATAAGTGGAATTTGTAGCAGGAGAAGAAAAGGAAAGACTACTAATAGCAAAGTAGTTTGCCCAGATATGAAAGCATATGTGTATTCGATATAATTTGTATGGAAGAGTAAAGATTTCTATCTTCAGAATGTGTCTGATGTAATGATTACAGATAATGTTATTTTCCAGTTGGAGTTTTTGGAAGTTGATACACGGCAAGAGATTTTGGGACTTGGGGAAAATTCGTGGATGTAGTATGAAAAGCTACTACATCATCATGGGAAAATCTTGCCAAATCAGAAGGGGTGGAAATAGAAGATAATCCTCTCAGATATTAAAAATAGCCTTGAAAAATAAGGGGAAGGTAACAGAAGAAATAGAAAGCTGTGAAGTATGTAGGCAGCTGCTGAGTCCAGAAGCAGCATGCCAAGAAAGTGAAATTTTATACTGAAAGCAGAAAATTAATTTCTCACTTCTAACTAGGGAATATCTGTGATAATGACTAGTACGGGTGGGCAAAGAAAGTAATTCATGTTTTGGAAGGAATCACTAGCCACAAGACTTGCAGTCTGAACCTCGATGTCTCAGTTTACTTTCCAAAGGACAACTTAGCAAGATTATCTGTGATTTCCATTTCTGGATGGGGATAGGAAAAAAAAATCACGTGCAGTATCTTCCATTTTTCTAGGACCCTTCTTTGTCCTGTTGTCCTGGTTTTAGCTGGAATAAAGCTGCATTTTTTTCCTAGTAGATGGTACAGTGCTGTGTTTTGGATTTGGTATGAAATTGTACAAGATTGCATAAAAAGGGGAATTTGAATGCAAGGGCAGGTATGAATAGAAAAGGAGTTTCCAAAGTAGAGGACTGATCAGAGACAAATATGAACATTAGGAAAAAACAAACAGAGAAAACATCAGCAAATAGCACACAGTATACAGAAAGAGCAAATCTAGCTGGAGAATATACTGATACAGAAAAAACGAGGTGATCAAGGTACTGCAAAGACAATATTTACCTAAACTAGAACCATCAGTATGAATAAAACAAGAAAGTGGTCAAAATTAGGAAATCACCATATGGCCATAAAATTTTTATGTGAGATGAAAAGTAGCGTATTTTAAAAAATTGATCAGAAGACTGTTTAAAGAGTATTATTTATATGCTCATTTCTGACCCCAGTCAGAATAAAGTGCAAAAATTCTGCATTTAGGGAATTTTGCAGAATTTTGTCTGGAAGACTGAGAATGAGATACTCAAAATAGTATCTCACTTGGATAGGAAGGTAGAGAACTTAAATCTATCACAAGACTCTAGTCTTCAAGTAACAGATGCTATAGAAAGGTAACCTAATAAACAAGCTGTCAAAATCTAAGAGTAATGATTTCCTATTAGGACATGAAAAGCAGAGAAATACCTTAATATTGGCTTCATTAATCCTGACAGATACTCACCATGCACAAGAATTTCTGGCATTCAGTGTTTACAAATCTGTAAAAAGGTAGGCATCTAAACACAGATTTCAGTGTCCTGAATTTTGGCACCTGAGTTTGAAAATACTGGATTTGCAATGGGCTTCCATCTGCACCATAAGTACCATGATATCATCCCATTTGGTTTTAATCAAGGGCTGGTAATAAGCTGCATTTCTGACCATCCTTATTAATAAGTAGTTCCAAAATTGCATAGTATAAAGAGTTACATGCTAAAGTAAAAATCTTATAATAATTCTGACCTACTTATGCTCCCTATATTAAATGCTACAATATAAAAATCTAACAGCTTATTGCAGTCTCTTAATGGGCTGGTTTGCTAACAAGCTTCTGCAGCTAACCCTGTTTAGGTCTTCTGCAAGGAGGTTCCAAAATAGGACTTTGTTCCCAGTACAAACCTGACATTGCAACAAATGTTATTTGAGCAGTGAGGAAGCCATAATTTCAGATTCTTTATTAGATTATATATAGAAATTCCAAACTGCAGTATATACCAGAAGCTGCATTTGTATTTAATGTGTTCATCAGATTGTAAGCAAGTATAGATGGAAAAGTTTAACTCAGGTAGAAATTCCTATTTGGAAAAATATTTAGAAGATGAGTCTTGACGAAAAAATAATGTTCTCTAGTTATTGAGCAATTACTTCTCTGTAAGACAGAGAAGATATAAAGATATACTGTCATATTTATTTGTTTGTCTTTCTCTTCAAACCTAGTAATTAGTTCCTGAAAAATTCATTCTATTAGAGAAAAAGACAACAGCTCATTAGCAATTTCTTTTTACTTTTCCCTTAAGTTTTGAGAGTGATTTCAGGGTCGACTACCAAATTGCTTGCTCCATATTCTGGCAAATAGCAAACATTATTCTCTGAGCAACAACTTATACATATGGTACATTTGGGGAGAGATCTTGCTTGCCAGCGAAGTTAAGAGTCAGTTGGCAAGCAGCAAGAAAGTGGGGAGTGGGGTCTGTAACCTGGGGGTTCCCCAAACTCGACTTAATTTGCTTTTATCAAAATTGACAAAAGGTAGATGTGAATGTTTCATAAGAAGTAAGCTAAAAATATAAGCAGCTTGACAGATGGTTATATATTTAGCATGTCTTTCAAACTTGTATCACTTTTCGCTAATAAGAGCATCTAAAGTATTTGTAATCAGCTCTGATTGTTTATTGACATCTATCCAGCAAAGTCATGATAGTCCACACTCAGGACCTTGTTAGGAAATGAAACACAAACAAAAATAACGTATGAAAGGTTACCTGAGATACTTGAGGCTTTTTGACATACATTCTCCTTCTATGGAACAAGAGAGGAACATGCAAGGACAGGACTAGGGTGTCCGATACAGATTTAAAAGAAATTAGAATGCATGTCTGTCTTAACAGGGGTTTTGCGTTAGAGCCCTCTAGTTCTGTCACAGAGATCTGAATGGTTCTGAGGCAGATGAAAGGTTCAAATAAGCATCTAGATCTGGGAGTTAATGAAGAGGAGGATTCAGACAGCTGATCCAGGGTAGTTGCTGCTTTTGCAAAGCAGGCAGCTGCCAGAGAAGTCGTATGGAACCTGCCAGGCAGCATGACTTTGCCCCACACCTGCAGTAAGTCAAGCTACCTACCCTCAGCACAACCCTGTTTAGACCACAGGATCCTGGCCTGAATCTTACCTAGTCCAGGTGTACCCTTCTTCCCATGCGTGCTTGAAGAAAGAGGCTGTGAGGCTTGAAGAAAGAGGTGCAGTAGCACATTGTCAGAGGAACAGTCACCACTTGGCCACAAGACAAGTTTTCAGTATAGTTCTTTGAAAAAACCTAGAGGAAATAAAAACGTAGCAAGCTTTCCAGAAGATGTGTCATTTAGCAATACTATAGGAGTCTACTAACTAAAATTCCACCAAAAGTTTTCCTCCTCAGGCCATATATCACTGCTGTATTATAAGTAGTAGTAGTTAGTAGATGTTATGGTTTATCCTCAGAATCCTAATTATGAGAAATAACAAATTTGGCATGGGTAATTGTAGCGCTGCAATTTTAATTCATACTTCAAGAGTGCAGAAACAGGTATACAGATAGTAGAGAACTTTTTGAACTAAATCATGCTATTTTTTTCTCCAGATTAATTGAGTGCTCTTTAACCATAGTCAGGCCTTTCGTTCCACCTTCAGGCTTATGCTTTCCTGAGTGATGCTACTTTCATTAAATTTGTTTTCTTTTTCTTTTTCTTGCATTTAAATAGTTCCTTTTAGTTCATTAACAAACCATACATGAACATTTGTTGTCCATATGAAATTACGCCAATAGAAGTCTTGCAAACTGAAATAGCTATATGTTTTCCCACTCTGAGGGCTGGAAAATGTGTCAGTTGAAGTATAACAGGTTGCTTTTGCCAAGTTTTCTGGTTACAACTGAATAGGAATATCTGTGAAATTAAGTAACATTTTCATATTTGATGGTTTGTCAGTTATTTTTTTTAAAAAGCTAACTGATGCAGCAGTCTTAATATGAAAACATATTAGCAATGTGCTCCTCTGTGTTGATCACTGCAGGATCTCTCTGTTTTGGCCTAGCTTCAAGAATAACTATGAGCATGGCAGGTTCCTTGGCTTAGCCATCTTCTTGCACGCGTTGGTGTAGTAAGGTACCCACTTGTGCAATTGACTGTGCATATAGTCAGTAAGGGGGAACTATAAAGACAGCTTCTGTGATAGCACTGCTGCATACCCGGTTTCCCAAAAATGTCCTGTTTTCCAACCTGAAGCATCCTCCTGGATGTGGAGGAAGATTTTTGACCAGGTTGCAGGAAACCATTCTCTCAGCCATGTCTGTTGACCACATTCAGATCAGTGGTGCAGCTCACGTGCAGTGCGAACCCATGGCTTGCGCACACAAACCCCTCTTGGGGGTGCTCTCAAAGGCAAGTGTTTTCCTTTTGTCCATCACTGAGTTCGCTGCCCCTGTCACCGCCTCCAGTGGGAACCGAAGTGGTCACGTTCGGCTGGGTTTGGGCAGTCTTCACTTGGTGCCTCGCAGCCCCGTGGAGTGAACATGCGTACCTTGCTCCCATCTGAGTGCTTCCGGGAAGGCATGCCCCAGTGGCAGCCAGCCAGCCAGCCAGCCAGCCAGCCAGCCAGCCAGCCAGCCAGGGTAGGCAGCTTCTCACAGAGGAACACAAACACACCACACCAACGTTTACTATTTATTATCATACCTCTTACTTTGCACTGTAATGGGTTATATATATGTATATGTTCAGCTACCTGTGCATCCTGGGAGACTTCTAAGACCTGGCAGCAGCTGGAGGTATTAATAAACCATAACTCAATTTCCACATCAATTTTACATCCAGAGAACAAATAAAAACTCCGATTTTTAGACGTTTTAATATATTAATGTCAAGCTTTAATAAATAGCATTTACCTCAAGAGCGCGAGCTGGGCGAAAACCCGCATGCTTGTGTCAAAGCATAACATTAGGAGCAACATCTGTCAGAAAATTGAACAGACATTCGAGTAATGGTTTATAGTGTCGCGGAGGCTCGCAGCAGCCCGGGGTGGCAGTGGCCTCGTCCGGGCCGGCGGGATGAGCTCCCAGGCGCTGCGGGCGCATCCGAGGCCGGGCTCCCCGCGGCTGCTCGGGGCGCGGCTCGGCANAGCGGCGAACTCGGCCCGGCCCGGCCCGGCGGGATGAGCGGCCCCGAGCGCGGCCACCACCGGAACGGGTACGCGCGGGCAGGGCCCGCGGGGCGCCTTCCCTGGATCTTCCCGGCCGTCATTCCGCGGCTCCTGCTCCCACCGCCACCGTGCTCCGCTCGCACGCCGTCTGGATAAACTTTTTCCGGGCGGGCTGGGCCGCTGCCGCCCGCGGGTGAAGCCCTGGTGCTGGGGCCCAGTGGCCTCTGGGGGCGGGATGGCGGGATGCTGGAATCCTCCGGGGTAGGAGAGAGGGAAGCTGGAATCCCCGGGACGGGAGGGAGGGAAGCTGGAATCCCCGGGACGGGACGGAGAGGCAGGGAGAGGAAGGCCCGCGCAGCCGGGGGCTCCCCCGGGCAGCGCCGGCCGTCGCCGTGCCGGGAGAAAGCCGTCCCGGTGGGAAGGAGTTTCCTGAAGCCCCCGAAGGCCCTGTGGTGAGGGCATGGCCTGTTTTACTTGGGCTTCGTAATCGCTGGCTTAGGAAAAAGAGCAGGCAGGGTGTCGTGTATTCATTATTTCCGGAAATGAGTGCCGGCGTGAGTAATATGCAATTAATTGAAGTCAGAAGTGACTCTGTAAAAGTGAAGTACCTTCATTGAAGGGTAGTGTTCTTGTATTGCTTAATTGAGGCTCAATATTCATAAACAGTGTTTATCTTTACAGGTTTGGTGGGTTATCTCCCAAGAAAATTGTGAATATAATTAATTTTCAATGCACTGAGTATTGTTTTTCTGTAAGAAAGATTGAGTTTTCGCTTTCAAAACATTTCCTCTCAGTACAATACGTTATGGCCATATCTCAGTACCTGTATGAGGGGAAAGGTGAGAAGCTTCAAGTAAAGGAAATCCCACGTTCACTTGATCTAGCAGTGATCATAAAATGTAAGATTTAAAGAAGCAGCTTGTATTGAAGGTCATCAAGAGCCCATATCCTGTTTGGGATAACAAAACTGAAGATGTTTATTTCTTATTTTTAATAGACATTTCATTTTTTACCTTCATTTCTCTGATTTCAAGGCCAAGGTATTGATAGTTGGTCTTCAGTAGTATACTTGATACTGGGGGAAACTGCTAGAATACAGTTGTAACATAATGGACATGACATCAAAGATAAGAAACAGAGAATAACTTAAAAAAGATGGAGGTTGATCTCATACCCACCAGTTCTCCTGCTGTACTATGCTGTTGTATAGCTGACTGTCATAACCGTGGTATAAAAAAATTTGAGGTGATAAATTCTGTTTTAGGATTCTAAAAAAAAATTTCGTTATGATAGACCATTTTTTAAAGTAGCTGAATGATATTTGTTCCTTTTTCAGATGGTGTTACAGCTTACTTGAAGCCTAGATGGATGAAAAAGAAGTGAAAAGGGAGGCAATGTTCTCTAGTTACAGAACCTTTTTCTCTATTTTCCCTTGAAATAATATTTATGGAGTTTTCTTTAGACTACTAATTATTCTAAAATTTAGGGGTTTTTTTCCCCCCCATTGTTCTTAGCAGTATTCTTCAAGGCTTTCAGTTTCTGTTATTTTTGTTCATAAGCTCTTACGGGTTATCCTAAGGGTAAGCCTTGGTTGCCTGTTTTACGGGCTAGCTATAGTATTTTCTAGAGTAGCTTTCATTCATGCAATTCTAGAACTTGCAAATGAGCATAAAGAAGATTATCAGCTGCCCCAAATCCATAAACTGATTTTCATGCGTGTGCTTGACTGCTAGCCAAGGCCTTGGCTTTTGCTCAGTCAGAAATTAAGTGATTTATACCCATTTCACACTCTTGAGTTCTTGTGCACTGAGTTGAGGAAATTATCTTGCCAAACACGGTGATGTTAAGTAGAAGTAATTGAGTAAGAGCTTTGGGGGGTTTTTATGTTCTCTTTGATGTAAGCCTTCTGCTTATTCTTTAGATATGCTCCTCTCCCTGTGAAGTTGGTACTCAGAGGGACCTTCACTTACATACAGTTCTGTATTTATTAGAAAAGTAAATACTAGCTTTTGTTATGTTTTGAATAAGTAGAGTTGGTAGGGAATAATTTAACAAAAGGAGATCTCATGACCTCTTAGTTCAGAGTACTACTATCTTTCTGGAGCCCTCTTCCCAGAATGTTTTATTCAGTGTAGTTCTGCAGTGTGTTTCATCCCTCTCCAAAGACATCACTGTGAATGCCACTTAGCCAGGAGTGATCATTTAAAGTCCAGTTGTGTTTTAGATTTTGTAAATCCCTTTTTTTGAGACATTTTAAATAATCATATAGCTGAAAAACTTTCTTGATGTTTCAGTTAACCTGTCAAAGTTCAGTTTGGCACAGAGTGGTGTGAGGGCATGTCTTTAATCTCTTCTTTCTCTGAGCACTTTTCCTCCTTGGTAGGATATAGCCCCAACCCTTTAGTTACAGTGATTCAAGCTGGTTTAGGCATTCTTAGAATCACGTACTCGATTTGTATGTTTGCTTTGACAGTTGACAGTTCTGGGCACTATTTGCAATGTTGTCAAAGTGTGAGAGAGGTGTGTGGGTTACATCAAGAGTGTTTTTCCCTCCTTGCTTTGAGATGGTAGCCCTAAAGATGATCCTCATTCATTCCAAGAACAAGCCAAAATTGCTAACTTGTAATGTGCCACATGCAGGCTATTCAAAACCAGCAATTTATCTTTGGTAAATAGCACCTTGTAGGTTTCTAAAGTGCAGTTTTATCATGTGCTGGCATTGTCTTCACTCAAACAGTGTAACCTCTTTATGACAAGCTAACTGCAAGCCTCTAATACATGGTTTTAGTTATAAAAATAATGATTAACTAAACACTTGCCTTCTAATGTTCGTCTTCTGAAAGTGCTGGTACTAGTGTTGCTAGGAGATGTCTTGCTTCTCGCAGTTACCTGTGATGTATTTTTCTGCATGGCTGTACATCACTGGAAGGGTATCTTGGTCTTAAGCTGTAGTCTTTGGTAAGAGGAGCCCAAGAAGAAAAGTACTGTGCCCCTTGTGTTTTAATAGGTTAATCATTGTATTTGAGATGTTCCATTGGTTTGGTTTTCAAGTTGTAGCAATGATAGGTGAGAGAGTTTGGGGAAATTTCTTTCAATTTGATCTTTTGTTTGAAATTTTCAAAGCTTAAATATGTGTGTGGAGAGTGAGATGTCTGCCTTTCTTTACTTGGAGCTGAAAAGCACAGAAATTCCCCTATTGTGTCTTACACTGTCTGAACAGGCTTTCAGCCATAAGCAGGCAAGAGAAAATGATGCATCGCCTTTTTTTTCCTTCCTCCTTCCCTGTTGCAGTGGGGTTGGCCTGCAACCTTCCCTGTCAGACAGCTTTGCCCGTAGAAAAAATCAGGAACAATAATCTTGATAGATGTTCACAGATGTTCTTTATTTTCTCCCAGCCTCATGGCTGGGCCTAGCACAGACTGTTCCAAGAGCTCTCTGGAATCATCTGAGCACCCCCCTAAGTACAGCATTAGCAGAGTGGGGTTACATTTGAAATGACCAATGAGGAACAGGATTTAGGTACAGTAACATCAGGGAGCCTGGCAGCCCTGTGCAACCTGACCCATGCTCCCACTCCCAAGGCCCATCCCCCAGGGGGTGACCTCCACACTTCCTCCCAAATATACCCTTCAGGGCAGGGAAAGAAGCAACCTCTGGTGGCAATTTTATACATTATGTCTAAAGGAAAAGTTCTTGAACCTATCTCCTGTCAGTTTTCAGAAGGCTTTCATAAGACATAATGCCAAGAGAAAATTAGCCGGGAACTGTTGGAATGGCATCAGATCTTTGGTGATAAATGTTGTAACAAGAGGTAAACTTGTGGTGATAACTGTATGGTCAGAAATTAATGCCTGCAGAGGAAGTTACCAAATAGAAAGCTACTGAGCACTTGTCATAGGCAGAAGTACAAAATAACTTAGATTAGAAGCTGGCAGTTATCACAGTCATCATAAAAAAGATTATGTTGTTTGGGTGAGAAGAGTGCCAGTACATGATATACGTCAACCTTAGAAATATACAACGTGTTATCTATAAAGGATAAATTGCTCTGTCTTTGAATTGCTCAGTGTGCTGACTATCTCAGCCTTCTTATCTAAAAATGAGATTTGCAACCTTGCTTGGATGCCTTTTCCTTGAAAGAAAATGTTGCATGTGTAAGTTCCTGGAAAGCACATAACACTGATGGTTTTACTGCCAAAATATTAGTGAATGTGTGGTCTTAGCCACATTCTGATCCTGGTTACTTTAAACTTGTGCACGTTAAAATAATACAATTTGTAGTAACTTTAGGTCTGTGGTGTTTGCTGATGGTTGTTTTTTTTCTCTAAACTATAGTTTCAGCAGTGAAGCATCCTGCAAAAAACGAGAGGATTATTTGGAATGGCCTGAATATTTTATGGCAGTAGCTTTTCTGTCAGCACAAAGAAGCAAGGATCCAAGCTCTCAGGTAAGAAGGCAACATATAATAAAAAGATAACCTAATCTGTATTGCATATCACATCAGATGTACACATAGCACTTTCAGGAATTTCTTAATAAAAGTTATTTCAGTGTATATCTATTCAGTTTTTAACATAGTCAGCACCTTCTGTTACAGAAATTATCTTATTGGGCCTGACCTCATGTGTATAATTCTGTGTACATTTGTAGCTTGGAGTTTTATAAATCATCTTTTCATCTGGAAGTTAAAATAACACTTGCATTTTGTCTCCTTTTTCAAGTAAATATAGTCACTTTTAGAGAAGGATAAAACTGCTGGAAGTTTTAGGTTGTAATTTCTTAAGACACAGCATTTTACTAGTTTCTTTTCCTCACCTGTAAGAGTATTTGTTTGTTTGTTATTGGGTTGACTGGAGTTTTCTGCTACTTTGTTTCTTCCCTCAGGATCCCCTTTTCCCTGTGCTTCACTGTCTGTTCCCATTTTTCACATCTTTCATGTGCCTCTGTTCAATATTGTTCAATGCTGATTTCAGGTGATTGATACAGCTCCTGAAACATGCAGGATCCAGTCATCCTGTTAGACTTCCTTTGTGTGAAAAAAATCAGGAAGCAAATCCCAGAAGAACAATCTGTTCACTTACTTGCTGCCTTCTGTACATTACAGCACTTAGCTCTCTGAAGGTTGTTCACTTGGGGCTAAATTTTTGTTACCCAAGGGCTGGTTGATTAAACACATTGTGTGAATTAAAATTAGTGCTATTGCCATTTCAATAAATAATATAGGCAGAAAAACAAAAAATGGGACACTTCATTCTTTAAGAAGAGTCCCTTTGTAGACTTGTAGACCCTTGAAGCAATAAAGGGTGGGAGTTAAAAGGTTTGGAATTTTAGTGCAGGTTTGTGTAAACAAGCCACAAAGGCTTGTGAGGCCTGCATAAGCCAGCACTTGTATTTTTGTTACCTCTTTCGTAACTTTTTTTTTGCTCCTGTTGCTCATACTGCTGCTGGAAAGGCTGGTTTGGGGAGTTGAACTGACATGTTTACTAGGGTTCATTCACTGCTGTTTCTGCTCCCTGACCTAGGTTCATTTCATAAGCAGACAAGGAACAGTGCTGACAGGCTGAGATGGGAACGGCATGACCAAATGGGTAGCAGAGTTACATCTGCCCCGATTTATTCCAAAGCCCTGCTGGTTAGGTACAATTGTAGCCTTGCTCACTAGATGGTGTGATTTAATATATTAAGTGAAGCTTGTATCTCTTAAATGGAAATTGTGGGAATGACTATTCATGTTTCATCTTTGTTGTAAACACATTGTTTTGCATGCTGTTGGTACTATATAAATCTGATTTTATTTAGGTTGGTGCCTGCATTGTAAATTCAGAAAACAAGATTGTTGGAATTGGCTACAATGGGATGCCTAATGGTTGCAGCGATGATGTACTACCCTGGACAAGAACAGGAGCAAATAGACTAGACACAAAATATCCTTATGGTAAGGCTTCTTTTGGTTGACAGGTTAGACTTGTGATGTCTGTATCTGTGAAGGTTCAGCTGGTAAAGTATCGATCAGTTTTTCTTCCACTCGCTTGATATTGTTAATGTGCCCTTATGTGGTACACCAGGATAAAAATCCCAGTCTTTTTGAAGGACTGACTTCCTGGTGAAATAGGTTCATAAATATTAGCCATTTTGGATTGGATAGAGAAAGCTTGTGAATATAAAGCAGCTCATTAGCACACAGTTGCAGTGTGTGCAGATGATTGCTGCTTCTGTGTGTTCGTCTCCACAGAAATTACAGAGTGCGTACACGCAAAACGAGTAATTGGGTCTAAAGTACAGGTATTAAAATTGTAAACTCCAGTGGTTGTGGGAAATTTCCATTTCAGGTGTTGATGGCATAGGTTATACATACTATGAGGAAGCTGAATATTTGTCTTGGAGTCTGTGTGCAGTGAGGTGACTTTCATTGTTTATTTCAGCTTCTGATTTGATTCACATTTACTAAACAGACAAAAGGAATGAAGAGCAAGAATGGTTTCACAGTAAATGTGGTTGAGTGCTGCTTTAGATCTTCCCTTTGTCTTTGCAGTAGGCATAGTTTGGCCTTCTGTAAGTGTGCTTTGAAGGGCCCTCCGTGAAATTTGGTGGACCTATCAGCAGGGCTGTGCAGTTACTCCTCTGGATGAGGTGTGGTTTGCAGGATCCAGGGAGACTGGGCTGCTCAGGCTGCACGCCACGAGTGCTGCCTGCCGCACGTGGGAATGGGGCTGAGAGCTGCCTTGTGGCCTGCAATGGCTCACGCAGGGAAGAAACCTTGGTTAGGCCTGATAAGAGACCATCCAGTCCCTGTGCTTCCTTAAGTCCCCCTTTGTCTTTCTGTACCCACTCCAGCTGATGCACCTGTGTGTGAGAGACGAGTGCAGCAGAAGCCACGGGCACAGGAAAAACAGGTATTAGGAACTTCTTCATCCTGTGCTGCATCTCAGCCTGTCCTGAGCTCAGGAACGGCAGGGAGGAGAAGCACAAAAGAGAGAACAAGAGCCTTGAGAAATTTTCCCTTCTCCCTGCATAGGTGGGGGAAAGTCAGCACCAGAGTTCACCTTTTGCAGAGAAATACTGACTCTTTTCCAGTGACCAGTATTTATCCCTGCCTACTAATTCTGTTTCTTACTTGTAACTTTAACAGTTAGTGTGATAGAGAAATTAAACTTGCATGAGTTTTGACATAGCCTGAGTTCACTCAGAGCTCTCTCTAAAAACCATTTTCTGGTTTTCTATAGCATTGAAGTGAAAGATGATATGCAGTGGCTCAGCACATAATTCATCAGTTTGATATTTTTGACTTCTTAAAACCCCAGTACTTTGTCCTTGTTCACTTCACCAATTTATTATAAAACCTCTAATGGTAACTCTTAAGCTCGAGACCATTTCAAATTGTTTTTTGTAAGAGGTGTATTCCCAATATAGGGCCAAATTTGAAGTCTGCTCTAAACCACTGGTTTTACATATAGTGCTGTGACCATAATGGTACAACTTAGTATGACTGCTCTTTATTTATAGGGTGAGGAAACAAGTGTTAGCCCACTGATTAAATATAAAGCACTGAAAACAGAATATTGATTTTGGTTGAATCTTTATGCTGCTGTAAGGTCTCAGTTCTGAACTAAAATCAGTATGGGTGGTCTCTGGCATCTGAGCATGTTCCAGGCACTCAAATCTAAGCTGACCAATATAAACTAAAAGTGCTGTGAGGAATCTTTGTACAAGATGATGTGAGAAATTTTTTCTTTTTGTTAACTCTGACTGCAGAAGATGTGGAGCATGTGATTTTTAAAAAATGACCTAACTAGTAACAGCTTGGAGTGCCGAGTTGATTTCCAGGAGTTGGTCTAACTACTGCCCTTCCCCCCCATTAACTTAGTCTTCACCTCATTAAAAAAAAATCACAACTTTGTAACTCAAAGTGTCTGCTGTGATGAATAAACAACCTATTTGTAATTCACAGGCCATTTAAACTCTAGCAATTTCTTATTAATCTTGATAGCACAGTTGACAGACCAGACAAGTATATATATTAAAAAAAAAAATCTTCTGCTTAAAAAAATTCTGGTAGATGCAGAGACACATAGAATTGCTGCTAAAATCTCATTAAACTGTCATTTTTCCTCTCTCGTTTTGCTAATCATCACAGCATTTGTGTAAATTGAACTTTTATCCTTGCATTTTCCTGACTGGCTTGTTCAGAGATGGTACAGTCTTACTGTGTACTCCATTAGCTAATCATGGGAATGATGGCACATCACTGCTATGTAGCTTATTAGTTAAAGCTGATGGTCATTGTGCATGTACCACCACATTAAGTTGGAAGATGTCTTCTGGAGCTACTTCATGCATCTGCAGTGCTACAGAAAAGGGCTGGGGTTGGATCTGAGTGCTGACCACCTGGTCTTGGGTATTGTTGTGCGTGGGGCATAAACACTTAGCTCACTTCCCGTCTGTTTTGCACCACTCTGACTAGCTTGCTCCAGAACAAAGCTTCAGTACTGCTCTTCCAATGGTGCTCCGGAGGGCAGGGTGGAAAAAAGACTGCAAGAAAACAGTCATCAGGTATAGGCTTATAATGCAAAGCCTGCTGAGATGGTATGCTTAACCCTCTTCCTTCCCTCAGGCCACACTGGCAGATATGCAACACATACTCTGTTTCATGCTCTGAAAATCCCTCTCTGGTGAGCTGCATAAAAGTCTTCTCACTTCTTAATGCACTTTGAACTGGCATACAAAATAACTGTGTGGTCTAATGGGACTCTTGAGATGTGGATCTTGAGGAAACCCAAGGCCAAGGGCTGTGTACTGCTGATGGAGCCCTAAGAGGAACATGAGCCAGTCTGTGCCAGTTGGCCTCAGGGCCAAGGGTCAGTCTCTGGCCCTGTGTGTGTTTAGCATCATAGACATAGTAGGGGATTGGACCCAGAGGCGATCTTTGCAGAAGGATGTTAGGTGATCCTGTAACAAATTTATTGAGCTCAAGCAGAGCTGATGGATGCATTGACCCCACAGCTCTGACCAGAGTTACTGTTTCATGGCTAAAAACCTTCCAATTTCCACCCTAAATCTACTTGTGGTTAGTTTATAGGTTCTTGTGTGTGCCAGCATTGTTCTTTTAACTTTTCTTATTCACTGTGGTTAACCCTTCCTCCTTCCCTGTACACTTACTGATAACAGTTACCTTTTGAACTTCTGTTGTAAGGTTAAACAAGTCCTGTCACTCTTGAATTTTGCTGTATCTTGAAAATTGTTGGTTTGAAATTCACCACTCGGGGTTATCTACGTCTGCTGCAATATACTGTATACATCTATCTCACACCCTCAAGAGTGGGTTCTGCTCAGCTTGCTGTTAGGGGCAGGGTTGTGCTTGATTAAGAAATCCAGGTGTAACCTGAGCTGCTGCTGGGAAAAGGCATCAAAATGTGGTAGGCAATGTTCACCTTACCTTAGAGGATGCAAACATTTGCAAGGCATTTGGATATTACAGGAATAATGACGTGGATCACCTGTATTGATAGTGTGCGTTCCTTATGAGACTCTTGAAGTGCATAAAGGTTCTTCTAGTTGTGGTGTGTATTTGAACAGTATAGCCTTGTTATGTCAGAAAGCACAGGGTGTTCTGCAGAATGCCATTTTTCACAGCACAAAATCAGGATTTTGTCATTATTTTGGAACTGCCTCCAGGCTGCCAGTCAGTGACAGCAGCAGGGGTGTGTCTGTGCATGTGAAAGAAATGGAAGGCCAGTTTTACTAAGATATTATTAAACACTTACTAAGATGTTATTAAAAGCTCTTTCTGAAGCATTGTGTTCAGTACTATGTGCAGAAGCTTCTTAATAATTAGGCAAAATTCTGTCTTGCAGAGTCAAGGGTGTGCCCTCTGTTTCTGTTACATAAATCTGAGGATGTGTTGATGTTCAGTTTCCTTTCACCAATCATTTAAAATACTACATTTTTCTCCTGTTAATGCAGATTTTCCCACTGATTCTAGTTGCTGTGCTCTTGTTATGCCCTCTCTCTCTACTGTAATCTAAGAACATCCATTTGACAACCAGTCTCTAATTAAGAGTTTTAAATTAAAATGACTGGCAAATTTAGAAACCTCTGAGCAATACAGAAAATATTGAGTAAATATGCTCACAAATATTTATACAGGTTCAGATATGATAAAATATGTGCTGTGGCAAAAAGTATGCTCTAATTGAACAGTACCTGCTGTGTAAAATGAAACAAACTGTTACCAGCATTTCCTTGTGTTAGGATTATGAGCTTTTTGTCAATTTTTCAGAGAAGTGAACACTAAACAATATTCAGGCAAATGTTAGTTTTATAGAAGCTGTTATTTTGACAGCACAAAATTTGATAAGGCACTCCGAAGAAGTGTGATGCTCTTTCTCCAACTGGCAGTGCAAAGATGAGGCTTCAGCTAGGAAGGGGATCTAGGAGATGGCCTCCGCTTACAGCCACTCACTCTTGTCCTGCATGGATTTTTGTCCAATTCTGGTGTCATACATCAAATCTGTAGAAAGTTTGGAGATTTAGAAACAATTCCTCTTGTTCTACTTGCCCACTAAGAAACACCTCTGCGTTCTGTTAGGAGTAGAACCAACTTGGAGCAGGATGGGAGAAACTATAAAATATGGTTTGTTAGCTGGTGCTGCTCAGGTTTTGAGAGGGACTTCTCTGGTCTGACCACAGCAAGTTTTGTGATGTTCATAAATGGACTGACTGGTTCCCATCTTCACTTCCCAGTTGTCACTATTCATGGAAGAAAGCAGTGAGGGTGGGCTTCCACTTTTCTTACTGCAGTCTGAAGAAGCTAAAACTCCCAGCAAATCTGCTGCTGCTATCCTGGCCTCTGTGCCCTGACCACAGCAGCTGCTCCTCTCCAGCACACAGAGCGAGAGAGACAACAGCAGGAAGGGCTGAGGGCAGTGCCAGCCCAGCATCAGTGTCCTGCCTGCCCGTAATGCAGTGACCAGCAGCCATCCCTATGCTTTCAAAAAGGTTGACAAAAAATAGATGTCATTCTACAAATTCCAGATCCATCAACCACTGTCCCCAGTGGTTGTCACTCCAGACTCTATTCCTTAAATAAATGTTTTGATACCTTTTCTGATTCTTGCTGTGTTCAGTGTCAGTTCCAGCAAGTAAAGGATAACAGAATTCCTAGCCTGGCTCAATTAGTAATTAATAGCGTTAAAAAGTCATTCTCCTTAGCCCTTCCTCTGACTGCTTCTCTAAAGGGTCTTTAACGTTATGGTGGTCCCTGGCATGCTTGTCATCAAGCATGTAAGCCTTTAAACAGTATTAAACACTTTGACTAGTCTTGTGGTTCTTATAAAATTGCTAGTCAGAACACGTTTAGTATGTGGGAAGAGTACCCGCTGGGAACATGCTCATGTTAGGTGTTCAGTCCTGAAAAATTACCATTTATAGGGTAAGCAGGGGTCTCTTATTTACAGGTGAGCTTAAGGATGAGTGCTACCTCAGCTATGTAACACAAACCAGCATGCAATGAGAAGAAACACTAGCAATTAATACTGCCAGTAATGAAGCAGTCATTCATTGGCTTTTTTCTTCCCCCCCACCCCCCCATGAACATAGTAGCAGGTGGTGGGAATGTCAGAGCACACACTTAACTTCGCATTGCATGGTTATTTCTTCAGCTAATGAAGCCTTTTGAGAATACTTTTCAAACTACTTTTCCAGAATGGAAACCAGTGTTGTGGACTTGATATTATATTGGCTATATGTGAATATATTTTGAAAGAAAACCCAAAGCTCTGGAGCCCCTCATAGGGTATTGTAAAAATTCTTAGTTTTACTAGTCTGCCTAAAGATACAGTTTTCAGAGTTCTGAATACTGTGCACCTGTGAAAGGTTATTTTAAGTTAGCTTCTTAATATCTCAGAACAATTTGTAACTATTAGCAGGAGCCCATAACAGATTAGAAAACTTCCTAACACCCCAAATGTAAACTAGTTAGTCATTAACAAGAGGGATTTTCGACTTCTGGATTTGTTTTCTATCTCTCAAAAAAGCTGGGGAGGTCTGTAAGGAAAATCTGGGGATCATAGACCTATCTTACCTAGTCAATGCCTATTTGTCAGAGAGAGGAGAATATGAGTAAGAGGGAATAAGAGTGATGGGACAAAGCCTAAAAATACTTGTCTGATGCCAGTACCTTCGTAAGGACCATCTGGCATAATATCCCTTTATAAGTAGCAGATGTCAAGGGAGATGTATAAAACAAAAGCACATGTAATGATAGTTCCCCAGAATATAGTTTCAAATCACAGCAACTGAGACAAAATGGTTTGGTATTTAATAGCCCAGTAGACTAAAAAAAGTAGTACTGGATGGAAAATTATGACTTCTGGAATCGATGCAAGGCTCTGGTTCTGTACTGCTTTCTGCAGTCAGCTCAGTAAGAAATACTTGGTTAAGCTCCTGTATGCATGAGAAACATGCCTCCTTTTCTATTTTAAGTGCAAATCTACTGGGTTTGTTGGTGACTGAAGTACTTTTTGTCTTGGAATGATTAGTCTCTGCTTCTTATTGCTGGCTCTGTGTCTTCTGTCCACATGGAAGAGTTGTAATTTTTCTTAACTTCAGATTGTGTGAAAATGGTCAGGAGGCAAAATTTATGATTTTCCCTTGCTCCAGCTGATTATCTTTTATAAGTTATTTTTGGCCTGATCTTGGTTTTGGTTGGGAAGAGGTTTGTTCTTGAAAGTTTGTAGAAGTCTGCCAGAAGAACCTTTTTCTCTCATTAGTGCAGGAAGGAAACTTGTTGCAGTACTAATAATGAAACTTGTCTGGTTTTATGGCTGAAGATTTCTGAGTTTTAGTGAAGGAAAAACATTTACTGAAGGAATTAATTTTGTTTCTTTTTTAGTTTTGGGAGCTTTTGAAAACATCCTTCTTTCTGGAGGCCTTCCATATTTTAAACTGCTGCCTAGAACATAAATATATTGTTCAAAGAAACTTAAAAGCGATGTTTCTGTCCTGTTGACATAACCCTGTCTTCCAGTTGTGGAAATAATGTCACTCTCGCTCAATCCTCTGTAAGCCCAGAAAAATAATTCCCTGCCTATTTATTGTAAAGGCTTTATAAGATGGCAGCTTAGTAATATACTTGGAGTTTAACATATTTTCTGGATTTTCTAAATGTATGGGTTCATGTAATTGCATCTCTCATACACTTAATGACATATTTAAAATACAGTGCGACCCAATAACAGTTGCAATAGAAACAGTAATAATAGTAAAAGAAGCCTTAATGTGATGGTTCTTGGCTTTTGGTTGTTTTTTTCTTTTTTGATTTCTTATTTTTTGTGTTGGTTTCTGGCTTTACTGGTTATGAGAAGGTGTTTGGACAGCATAACATGGGCATGGTAGAAGTCAATACTGAGCTTTCTTTTGCAAGTGTTTGGCCTTTTGTGACTTGTCTGCATGGGAAAGTTTGTGTGCTGTAAGTTAGGCTGTAAATTTGTAGTGCATTAGCTGTTATATAGAAAATTCCATGTAGACACTTAGTGCATACGGAAAACATTTCCATTCAGCAATGATTCCTGCATGTTGAAGGTACTGCACTCAGTTATTTGTGTGGTGAGATCATTCACACAGAGGTCAGCATATAGCACCAAGTTTACTGTGAAGCTGTGCTGTGAAACTTGGTCTGTTTTAATTTTCACATGGGCACAAGGGAGAAGAAAATGACTTTTTAAAAAAAATCTGTTTTTCAAAACAAGCAGTGGAAAAACTCTTAATGCTGTCTGCACATGCAGGTGTCTAAATGATCTCAAACCCACACCACAGTTCAGCATCTGTTTAAGAAGTCGGGGCAGCAGACAGTTTCTTAGTAGGTAGGTATATAAATTATGCAATTTGCTGTTATTCCTAGGAGTAAACAGGAAGTTCTTGCAGAGATCCTGATTTTTTTTTTTTTTAGAGCTTCAATTGTGAATGACACAGAAACTGCGCTCTTCTCAGCTGTGTTGGTAACACATTAAATAATCTGCTGATGTGCACCTTATAAACACTGAAACCCTAAGGTGCTGTCTGTCCAGGAAGAGCTATTGTCTTGTGGTGGAATAAGGCAGGATGGTCCATTGCTACCTGGCCTATCTCAAATCCGTGGAGAAATATAGGACTTTGTTTTTCTGCTTGGGAAGTCTGGCACTTTTTAATGAGCAGTAAAGTCACTTTAATATTAAAGCTGGACGTTTTTATGGCCGAGTGTGTCTTGTGTGTTCTGGGGGTGGGAGAATCCTGCAGCAGCGCTGAGCCGTTCTGAGGCCCAGAGGACAGAGCTGCTCGATTTTACTTGGCGATTCTGCTGCCTTTAAGAGCGCACAGCGCGCTCTTACAGCCATCAGACTGTTCCTATCTGTGCATGTAAACACATAAATGAGCTGTTTTATACTGGCAATTAGATACTCCAGAGAGTTGTGAAGCTGTGAGATATTGCTTCACTAAGGGTGGTTGCAATGGCTTGGCCCACAGCCTACGGCTTTGTTGCCTGCAATAGGTGTTAGCAAATGGCAGTGCTAATGCACTTAATGATATCATTACTAATTGGCAGTCTGGTCAGAACGATTGACCTTCATTGATCTTGGTATTTCTGCTTTTATTTCCTTCTCTGCCCTTTATGATATAAGCTGTGCAAGCTATTTGCCTTTGAAAAGATGTAAGCAGTTATATTGTAACACTTTAATTTTAGTTTGACCGATTTATTTTAATGATCAGTATTATGAATTGTTTCTTCCCTTGTTCAACCAGTGTGCCATGCCGAATTGAATGCCATCATGAACAAAAACTCAGCTGATGTGAAAGGCTGCAGCATGTATGTTGCCTTATTTCCATGTAACGAATGTGCAAAGCTCATCATCCAGGCAGGTAAGCAGTAGTGCCAGCTTGCTTTTTCAGGGTTGCAGTGCTGCCTGCTCATTGGTATCTTATAATAGATGTATTCGATGTTAAATTGCTGATGTTAGATCTAAATTAATTGCACTGTCAACTTCATAAGATGCTACTTGTGGGGGTTTTTTGCATCTGAATGGTGCCAAATTTTTCCAGTGCTAATTGCATCTACTGTGATTCTAAACGTGCTTCTAATTTAGGTTTGTAACTTCTTAGACCAAGAGCTGCCAAAGAACAACACAGGCTTTGCATATAATTACTGTCAATTTTACTGTGCTCTGGCACATTGAATAGAGTAGGGCAGAAAGAAATAAACTTCTGCATGACAAAAGGTCTGTTGGGAGTATATACATGAAATTTTAATTTGAATGTGATGCATGGTGGATATTTGAAGATTTTAAAATATCTTTGCTCATAAATGTCATAAGATTTCTATGATCCTCCTTTAATTATGTCTTTCATTACAATTATTCTAAATCTGTGCCACTGCAGCAAGTGTGCTGGCCTAAATGTGTCTCCTTTTTTGAGATTAGGCAGTATCTGCAGGCTTCAGTTCTGTAAAAATCTCTGCTTAAGGTAGCATATATTTTGCTCAGTGAGTGAAGTCATACAGTCCCATCATGGATTGCTGTTCTGGGGAGTGTCTCTACTACTTATGGCCACAGGAATTTAGGAAGAAAGAAGCAAACAGAACGCTTCTTTATTTTGGTTCAATATGGTTTGAAATCAAGAGGGGTGAAGAGGGAAAGATGATGGTATTCTGCATTTGTGCTTCGTCCAATTCTCTTACAGAATCAAAATCAAATAGTCTTCAAGGTAGATTGGCTGCTTGTTCTCAGTGTAGTCACTTGTCCTTTTCCTTATGCACTTAGGTCAGCACTAAATTGCAAGGTATTGATATTCATGCTGTCTGGCAAACACAGGAAGATGTTGATCAGCTGTGAAACGCTTGTGAATTCTCGTTTGAAGCCTTTATATTTCTCCCCTGCCTAAGTAATTCAGGCAAAGATCATTCAGCAATTTTACACAGCACACATTTATGAGTAGAGGTGTACCAAGGAGTTGCAGAGCACGTGGATGAATGCTGCCTTTTCTGATGTTGTGCACCAGACATTACTATTTTTTTCAGTGTAATTCTAGCTTTTTTTCTATGTGACTTCTGTAGGCATAAAGGAAGTTATTTTCATGTCTGACAAGTACCATGACACTACAGAAATGACAGCTGCACGGCGGATGTTTGATTTGGCAGGCATTATATATAGGTGAGAGAGCTTTGAATTAACTGTATTTTTACTCTGGAATGGCAGAAAAGGGGGGTGTGAAAGAGACCAACTTTAGGGTGTTTTTCTTCTTCGAGTCACGTGGCATTTTATTCCTCTGCAGTGTGTGTAGACGGCTTGCTCTGTAGAAGAACTGGGTTGACAGACTGTTGCACCATTTTCTCGTCTCGTGTATTGTTAAAGTTCAATTTCGTAACGTTTGTATGAGAGAATGGTCCATCACTCATTTTGTTCCTGGAATGCAAGTGAAATTGCGGGGGTGGTTATTTGTTACATCGTACTCGGGAGAGTCCTCAGTGACCCTGCCTTGAGCAGGAGGTTGGGCTAGATGACCTCCTCAAGTCCCTTGCAACCTGAATTATCCTGTGATCACGAGTTGGACTGAAAACAACCAACTGATTTTTTTTGTTGTTGTTGTTTTTGTGGATTACTCCATCCTCATTGAAATTTCAGTATCTTTTTGTTTGCAGTCAATTTGGGAAGGTGTGAAACAAGCCGCCTATAATTAATTCTTGGTCCATATAGCTGTTCATCTTCTTTGGTCAGCTTCTTTGTGAGAAAAGGGTAAAACTTGGAATATTTGCCTTAAAGTAGGGATAATCTGAAAAGTGTTTTGAGAGTGGGGTTTTTAAAGACACTGACAGAGATACCTAAAGACAGTCTGTTCAACAGCTAGTTTGATAGGAGTAACATGCTGTGGGTGAGGTTAATTATGTAGTCAGGGAGGCTTTGCCACTCTAAAAAGTTTTACAATATTAATATAAAGACTTTGAAAAATTTGCAAACATAACAATTCTGACAGATAAAATGTTAGGATGAAAGATACCTACTGGGGTAAGAAACATCCATGGAAAAACACAGCAGTACTTGAAATTCAGTTTTAGTCCTTCAGTGTATTTCCTGTCTACTAAGACTCTTTGACTCAAGAAGCATAAATCATTCTCTTGCAAGTCAAATCTTGTAACTTCTCCAGGGTGAGAAATGTTTCTTGCATTTCAGATTGCTATTCTGAACAAAGCATTCCGAGTTTCTGTGGTCAGCAGCATGTGCTTTCCTGTGTTGACTGTTCCTTATCCTTGTATCGATTGCTAAGGATGTAGGTGGTACTTAATGAATCTCTTGAACTGAACTGCAGAGCTTAATTAGGCACTAAATCCACACTATTTGCATAATCTTTTGTTTACTGGTAGACTGGAAAATATATGCTCAGTCCCCATATACCTTCCTTGCTAATTGCTGTAGCAGATGCTCTAATGATAATAAAAGGAAACATTTTGTGGCAGTATTAATTTTTGAGTTCTAAAGTTACAATTTTTTAATGAGTCACTCTTAACTAGTTTGGGTTTTACCCAGTATGGCATAATGTGATCTATTCCCCTTGCACGAAAAAATATTTTAATATGCTGACACAAAGCTTGAAAATGTTTTAGAAAAACTTGGCAGGAAAAAATCTATCAAAATATCAATATTATCAAAATGTATTCCAAATATCTTTTTTATATGCGTACATAC
>VYZQ01054113.1:11854-31203 GCA_013400655.1 Mystacornis crossleyi | reverse complement strand
ATAAAAGGATATATAAAAGGGGTATAAAAAAAGACAAAAAATCATCATGGCATCACTAGCATGACTTTAGAAAACGAAACAAAGGAATATCCAACTGCACTGCCCATAATGAGCATCATGAAACACCACAGTATGTCTTAACAGAGATATTCTACTGCAATAACATCAGATACACTAAAATCATACTTTTAATTTCATTTAAGTTTAAATATATATTAAAAAAGAAAGTAACAACGACAACAACAAAAAAAAATCCCTAAAAATGTTGGACTATTTCAGAGAATTCTGAAAAGGCTGCTTTAGCATTTCCAGGTGGAAAAAGATCTCTGTGATATTCATTATCCACTAAGTGCTGAAGATGAGAAAACTTTCTGGTGAAATATCATCACATTTCTGCCTTTTATAGAATTCTCCAAGTGATCTCAGTGGTCATTGTCAGAGATATTATATTGTTCCCTATAGACATAACATTGGATGTGCTGCAGTCTTTATGTCTCACATAACTGATTTATCATTTTAAGCCAAATAGCTTATGTCTTTTATTGATAAATAAAGTCTTAAATGTCTATTCTTTCTTTAAAGAATCTAAAGAATTTAAAGAGCAGAGCTCTACTCTGCTCAGCTATTTTCCAAACATTTAGCTTTCAGTTCCTGGTCTGATCTTAGTGTTTGCTGAATACAAATTCTTACTATACTAGCTTATTGGCAAAAAATAATTAAATTATTAATATTTTCTTAAGACCTTTGCCAGCTATCTTTTCTGATCCTAATGATTAAAAGGATAGTTGAATACGTACAGAGGCTCTGGAAGTCCATATAGGTTCACATCTTACTGATGGCAGAATAAACTCACACAGGTCCCCAGCTGCAATAAAGAGGTTCCTCATCTATGAAATGATTTGAAACGGGAGATGCATGGACAGGTTGTGAATAAGAAGCTTATCACTCTCATTTATGTTCATATTCATAAAATCAAAGTGAACCTAGAAATTTTCCAAGGGAACAGCACAGCACAGTAAAGGAGCCATTCGTGAATAAAACATTGAATTGGCATTATTTTGTAACTCCTAAGAGGAATTGGCACTCTTCATTTCCCAGATAAATAGAAGTATGGAAAAAAATATTTATTCATGATTATGTAACTTACAAAGTAGGAAATACTACGGTCAAAAATCCTGAGATTATTGTAAAAAATAAATCTAGAGTTTTTAAGCATACAAAGCTGCTTATTCCTGAATTACTCTTATTCTCAGGCCAGCTTTATTCTGTGTCTGAGTTAAATTTTGTTTCTTGAAGTCAGTCATAAGAATGTCATTATATATAACTGTAGGGGAAAAATGTTTAGGTGATATAGGATTTTTTTTAATCTGATTTGGAAATCCGATTTCATATGATCTATAATTTTTCAAGAGTAAAAAGACTATCTACAGTCACAGAATTGAAACTGTGATGATAAAAGGAAGAGATAGAAAATAAAGTGTAATTTAGCTCTAAAGGACTATTCCTGAGATGCCAGCATACAACTTCTCTCTTCCCCAAGAAATTTTCTGTGCACAGAATAAGATAGACTATTATCCCTAATGATTAATTTCTTACTATAGTCCACAGATTAAAAGACATGGAAGAGGAGATGGGATGGATAAATCATTCTGTCTGGTTAGTAAAAATTTTATGTGTATTTGCATATCTAAATATATGATCCCATCACTGTAAGACTACGTCAAAAGCTTCAGTTTTAGTTCACACAGGTATCCGTTACCAGAAACCTGAAAATTCAAGGTCAGTTGTGAGAAAGGTCAAGTTTGATTAGACAAACCTTCAATTCAAAATACTTCATATGTCCTTAATTCACCAAATCTACTCAAATAATGCTATAAACATAGCTATTTCAAAGATGTGGTAGTCTTCTGCACTGTCTGTATGCAAAAGTATACCATAAAATTCTCAGAGTAATGCTCTGTGAATGTGGGCTATCCAGTAGTGTCTTTTATTTTCCCCATAATATGTATTAACAAAAAATGGCATCTTAAAGGATTAATTAATATTTGAAATTGTAGCCCTGTAGCCCAAGAAATATGTCATTGCTATGAGTAATAAAAGCTACACCACTGAAGCCTAAAGAGTTGTGCAGACTTGTCTTGGTGTGAACTAAGTTTAGGTTGTTTAAGGTAATGTCATAATAATTGCTTAAAGATCGGGTAATGACTGAATGTCTTGGGAGTTTGGTTATCCTCATGAATACGATATATGATAAATGCTTAACAAATTTGTGCAGGGGATCAGTGAAGAAAGAGCAAGTGAGACTGCATTAGGAAATATATGAAAGTCACAGTAAGCAGATCAAAGACAGAGAAGGAAGAAATCTCTCTCCACCAAACCTGCTGTCTCCCAGTGAAGAAAGTCTGTCATTACCAACTCTGGAACTCCCAGTATCCATGCGGAGTAAGGTGGATACCATCAGCCTCAGGACTTAGGCAGTTTAAGATTAAATATAGCACCAGAGGAAAAAAGGTAAATAGAGGAAAATGAGGGTTTTGTGTATGTCAGTGATGGACTTTGCTGAAAGGAACATTAGTTCGTTAATTATATAATTAGCATTAGTTTTACAGTAAGTTCATTGATACTCATGTAAGGCCATCCTCTTTTACCCATAGTATAATTTTGAATGCAATATTATATGCAGGAAATGTAAGCACTATGTCAATGCTGAATGTTGTCATTTGGCACACTGGATTACCTCAGATAAATTCTTTACCTAATAAGATTTTGTTTATGAGCCTGTTGGCATTATTTTTCCTTTTGATCCAGAGCTATATTAAACGTTTATTTATCACTAAACACTCAGTCAGAAACATATTTATCCAGAAGTATAACAGTAATAACGCCCTAACCCCCCACATCTCCTCCTTAAAATATATCTTGTGTATAAAAAGCTTATTAGTCTTTTCTTTGTATCTGTATTGGTTTTGCACAGCCTGTTTTTTTGGCAGCAGCAGGGGGCCACAGAAGTGTNTGAGAGTGGACCCATGTCGGAGAGATTCATGGAGAACTGTCTCCAGTGGGAGGGACCCCATGGCCTCACAGGGACTCTTCTCCCAGAGCAGCAGCAGAAAATCTCAGTGATGAACTGACCAAAACCCCCCTGCCCTGACTCCCTGTTCTG
Source organism: Mystacornis crossleyi (assembly GCA_013400655.1). Lineage (NCBI taxonomy): Eukaryota > Metazoa > Chordata > Aves > Passeriformes > Timaliidae > Mystacornis > Mystacornis crossleyi. Next base: position 28,040 of record VYZQ01054113.1, on the reverse strand, counting down.
TTGGTGGGAAGGAGGGAGGGGCTGGGGGGAAAAGGTGCTTTAAAGGCTTATTTTACTCCTCATTATCCTGCTCCGATTCTGTTAGTAATAAACTCAGTTTGCAACTCTGAGACTGTTTTGCCCTTGAAGCGTCTTTTTTTCTCCCTTATCTCAACTCATGAATCCTTCATTAAATTTTTTCCTCTCCTCTGCCCAGCTGTGGAAGGGGAGGGTGAGAAAGCAACTCTCATGGGTGCCTGGTGATGGGCCAGTGTCAAACCACGACAGTATCTATTAATAGATTAATATTTTCTTTGATTATATTAATCAGCTTTTTGGATAACTCACCTTTATTATCCTGATTCAACTTTGTCTTGGTGTATATGGTCAAAATGTGTTACACAAAGGTAAACTACATTTATACTGGATATATTCCTGAATTTGTATGAACTTTGTTAAACACACTCACACATTTTGAAATAGAAGCACAAATAAGTTTTAATTAATATTTACCCCAGTTATTTTTCTTGAACTTCAGTGTAAAGCAGTGCTTGTCTTTCAGTACTGAGTTTAATGTGAGGTCTGCTATTTAGCAAGAGTTACTCCAATTATATAAATACATTTATAATGTCGTATGTCATTACATTGTGTCTGTGTATTATATGTATCTTTATTGCATGGGTTAGATTCTAATCCACGTTTGGAACGTTTTTCAAAAGACTATAGGGTTACAGGGATGGAAAGAAAATGATAGAAGCCCTACAGCTTAGTGGTTGTTTGCCTTTTTTTTTTTTTTTTTTTTTTCTCCTCAAGTTTAGCAAAAAGCTTGTTCAAATTGGTTTGGAGCTCTTTGTGAATATTTAAAGCTTACTGATCCTGTTCTCTTCTCTTTTGCACTCTCCAAGGATGCTTTATGCTTACTTTTGTAATTGACAAGGTGACTATGTTTAATTAACAAGGTTCTTTGATTCTGTTAGTCTTACAATTTGCAGTTACAAATATGTTTGCTTCCCTTTGGAGACTCAACATTTAGTGTTAAATTAATGAAGACTAACGACTTACTGATGACAATAATTATTGCTTGTTTAAGAACATATGCAAGTAAGTAATCTTTAAATTCCTGTTCTAATTTCAGCCCAGGATGTGAGGGGGCAGAGCCTGGAGCTTGTGTGGGCATGTTCAGGTTGTTATTCTATACCACACACATCACTGCTGAAGTGCAGAAGTAGGGGATTCTCACTTCTGAGAAGATGGGGTCCACAGCCATATTGACCTTTTCCAGGGATCAAGCAGTGAATGGAGCAGTGGTGTAATTCTGGTCCTGACTGAAGAGTTTGTATGCAAATGTTTTTCATTGTCTCTGGCTTGGGGAAAAAACTTATGCATGGAGGGTCCAGTGGCCATTTTGTTTTCTATCTCTTTGACCAGCTGTGGTCATGTCAGGTCAGACTTGGTGAGCATTTTGCATGTAATCACTCTCTTTTTTACACAGTTGTTATTTGCATTGTTGCTGTTACTGTTTGTTTTCTTATTGTTGTTTCTAGTATATTGTTATCTCAAGCCATAATATCTCTGCCTCATAATGTCTTTGCCTTTTGTCTCTCTCACCTGAAGGGGTAGAGGGAGGGTTTAATTTCCAGCTGGGCATTTTTCCATAACTCATTATTTTTATTATATAATGTATTTTTCTTTAATCTAAGTTATAGGTCATACAGCAGGCCAGACATTAGCACGTATGTGCAGGTCTTTAGTGCACTTCAGCAGAAAGCAATAGAGAAACTTAATATTTATGCTATTTTGTTCCAAGTGGCAGACTATTGCCTTTGCAAAAGAAATTAAAAAAATAAAAGGAGGGGAGGATGCTCTTTGGCTGACAGTATATCACTAAACTTGGATTGAGAGGTAATTTGAATTACTTAATGACAGAATATTTAGATTTTTATTCTTCACTTAAATTTTGCAGTTGTATTAATTGGCATGTCCTGTACATACTTAACTGTCCTGCACCTAGACAACTAGAAATTTGATTTTGATATATAATATATTGGAGGCTAGGTTTGGAACCGAAGTAGCAGTAAATAACATAATACATTTTTTTGATCTCTTCTCTGCATTTCTAAAAATATTTAATCAAATATCAAGCTTAGTGGACTGGATTAATTTTTATTAGAATTGTCTGGAGAAGGTATCCCTTTATAGGATAGCACGAAAGAAGTCTTCTAAAGTTTGATTAATAATTATTAATTTTGCTTCTTAAAAATAGATTATTTCTACTTACTATTCATGACTGGCAATAGTTATAAGCATAATGAGAAGCAGATCTTTCAGCAAGATCATTTCAAATCCTAGTCATAATATAGTAAATTAAATGGACTTTTTTTATAAAAATCAGGTTATTATTTTTTTTGCCAGGTGCCGTCGTGACTTGGTGGACATATTCTGAAAGCTGCTTTGAATTTCTGCCCATTGTTTCATCTGTAGATTTAAAAATCAAAAACCCACCCCATTTTTCAAAGTTTGAGTTTTACATTTTTGTTTAGAAACATATTTTTCTTCAGCCTAGCATAAATATATTGTTCTTATCCAGTATCTTTTTAGTACTACAAATTTAATTTTATGTTACCCGCTATTGTTAAAGATATTAATTGTAATATTTAGAAATTTAAATTCTGGACTCAAATGCGGCAGGCAGACAGCCTATGTATAGGGCTGTGAAAGTGAAGCAGTAAATTACAAGAGAAAATTCTACTTTTCCCAAGGAAAATGATGCTGAAATTTACTTTGTAATGTATATTTGAACACCAAAGGGAGTTATTGACTTTGCTGGTCACTTTTCATTGAGCTGATACTACTGTAAATGCATTGATTCCAGGAAAGCTAATTCTGATACGCATAATTTTACAAAAGACAGTAAACCAACAATTTTACCAAGTCAATGAACTAATGCTATGAAAATGCTTCCTTATAATCTGATTTTTATTCTACAGTTTCATCCTCTCTCTCAGCTCTTTCATTCATTCCTCCTTTCTTCGGTTTGTTTTATTTTTGGAGAACTAGTTTTAATATGTTTTGTTCTTGTATCAACTTTATTATGACTCACTAATACAAAAAAATTGGGATAATGTTTTCTACCCTGTAGTCTGACTTTGACCTTTTAATTCAGAAGCTAGAAGTTAACAAAAGTTAACTTTTTTAAGAAGTTACAAGTCTTCTACTTAATAATTAGAGACAGTGATATCAGTCTTTTACTCATACTAGGTGAAGTGACTGCTCAGAAGAGTGAATTTTTTAATTATATAAATCACTGCTCACAAATGCTCAAACAGGGATTTGCTACCTGGTTTTCCTCTCTGCACATTAGGGAAGATATACTATAATGCTAATATTTTTAATTTCTACTTGATTTGTTTTCAGTTACCTTGAATTATTAGTTCATTTTGCTTTTCCAGTCCCACTGAATGTTGTTCTCCCAGTCTAGAACAATTATTTCTATACCACATTTCTATTTGCTCTAGAACTGGCAAATTTAGGTTAAAGACTTTAACACATAATTGGCTCTTTCATATTTGATAGTTAACATTTGTACACAAGGAATAGCCTATTGTCCATCTAATGATATTTTTTTCCCCCTAGAGTTCCATTCTTTGCCAGTATCAATGACTTTCCTCATTGTTTGTGATTCTGGTGAAGGAGGAAATGGTCCTGTATACTACCACAGCTACGCAGAAATTATTCAAAGCATTTTATTCTCTCCTTTTAGAAGGCTCTTCAGAGAGAATATAATTTTCTCCATCCTTGTTGGTTTTCTTCCATGAAAGCTGGCTTGCTGTATGCAGCCAGGGCTCAGTGGGTGCCAGCAGCAGCCTGGGGCAGGGGCCAGGAGCACTGGGGGCTCATCAGGGGTCCATCAGGGCAGAACCTAACTCCAGCCAGGAGCAGAGCAGCCAGGGCCACCAGGGCAGACCCAGCTCTTGGGAATCAGGCACATCTCTGGAGATGGGGAGAGGCTGGGATTTTGGCTCACAGACTGACTCAGATGTGGTGGGGCATCATGAAAAGTTCAAAAGATCTGGTGTGAAGGTTTTCATAAATGAAGGATATTTCTGCTGATAGAAATTTCATCATGCCATCCTGCTTATGGAACCTGCGGACATGGGTCCATTTGGGCATCAAAATAAGGAGTGAGGATTATTGACCTTTTTTACTTAAATGAATGCTCTGTTCAATCTAAACAATTTAGTACACTTAGCTCTAAAAAAATTTTGTTTTTGTAAGTTGTTTTCAAAGGTCAACAGCTTCTGGTCCCTTTTTTTTTTTTTTTTAAATGAAAAAACCCTGAACCCAATAGTCATGTTCCACAAATATGGCCATATAAAAGCAAGTCTTGTAGTACAAATTATAGGAAAGTCTGTCTGGCTTTGCTCTACCATCTTACAAAGTGGCAGGCTGTACCAGACGGCTGTTTATTCATGTGCATTAGCTACAGGTAGAACATGAACAAAAAACTTAGCCTAGATGCCTCATTTTTAGTTTTATAAACTGATTTTTACAAACACTGCAGAAAAAAACTGACAGAAAAACTGACCAGCAAACATGCAAAACTTAATGATCCTCTAAGCCATTTTCATGATCTTATTGAACTATTTCAATTAAAAATAAATAATGAAAATATCCGAATTAAGTGATTCAAATTTTACACTTAAAAAAAATTTGTTTCTTATAAACAGTTTTAACATGATAATACTTGGATTATGTCTTTGGCTGCCTTTTTCACTGATAGCATTTCCTGAGTTTTTCACAGAGTATCTACTTTTTGGACAGCAGGGGAAACCACTGGATTTCCTGGAATGGAAACACCTATGGAACTGTTTTAATGACAGTTATAGTTGTTTTTTCCTTTGTTTCAGAGGAACTTGCAAATTCTTAGAAAAAAAGAAATGCTGAAATATGTACAGTAAACAAAGCAATCTTATTTTGGATTATCTTTACAAGAGCTCATTTAAAATACAGTTTCTTTAAGAATTCTTCTTTTTTCATGGTCTTGTACCAAACTGTATCATCTGATTGGTTCATATCTGAAAACTGTGAAAATAATAGAATTAATATTTGAATGAGAGATCAAGACTGACAGATGATGTGAGGCCCAGTAGAGGAGCAGGTGACTATTTTTTTCCTATTCTGTGATCAATAGCATTATGTTAATGACCAGTATCTAACATGAGGTCTTTAAATTTTAAAGAATAAATGTTAGAGAACTAGTCTCTCTAACTGGAGACTTTGAGTACACTCAGTTCAAACAGTCCCTCATATAAATACATAGGTATGAAACAATGTTTGTGATGCAAATTCTGCAATACAATATGAAAATTATGTATTTTTAAGTGTCCTAATCAGCATTTCCTTCATGCAAACAGTTTTGAAAATATCCTCAAATATACGAACAGTAAATTTTTATAGCCAATTATCAGAAGCTTTAATAACATTAATAAAAATTCAGTATATGCCTCCCCTAAATTAAGATTATTCTGCACCAGAATTATTATTAAAAGAGATTTCACAATTCCCAAATAGCAAAATTCATTCAAAAAATTTACTGAAAGAGTGCACAACCTATATAAACTAATGAACAGTTACTGTCTCATTTTGCCATTCCATTGAAGATATGAGCTACTATACCAAATTTTTACTCATTAGGTGATTTGGTAATGACAGTAAAATTCTGAATGTGAACATTAATTGGAGAATCATTGTGAAAGTAGAGAGATTATTTTAAATTTATTTATAAGCAGCATACAATAAAAGGCATATGAAGTTAACAGGTGTTAAAAAACTCAGCTTTGCAATGGCATATAAGGAAGCTGAAGCGTCTGCGTCTGTTCAACACTGGAAAACAGAAGTCTGAGATGGGATCTCGTTGTTCATTGTTACTTATTCTTATCAGATAGAAGGGTACAGAAAAGATATGATGCTTTTTCAAGTGTGAACAGTGATAGGACAAGAGGTAACAAACACCAGATAAAAACCAGGCAATTACAAAAAGATATTAGGGAGTGGTCAAATGCTGGAAAAGATTGCCCATAAAGGTTATGGAGTCTCCATCCTTGGAGTTATTCAAAACTTGACGGGACACAGCTCTTTAGCAGCATGCTTTGACATGGTCAGCTTTCAGCAGGGAGTTGGATAAAATGACCTCTGAAGATCTATTCTAACCTAAGATATTCTACAATTTAAATACTTTTCGTTCTAATAATTTTAACATTATTAAAGAAAAATTTATGTAAACCTGAATCTGTTTAGCCATGCTAGTGGCCACTAGTGTTCTGGATTTTCGACAGTAGGAAGGACTTTTATAAAAGAGTATAGCCACATTTTACGAATCTAAGCAGTTTTCAGAACTGAGGTGGTTCTTATTCAGTTCATGGGTATAAGTAAAATACCGGTGTTTACACAGACATTCTTCTAAATCTTTTTTTAGATACATGAAGAAAACCAGTTCAATAGGCTTTTAACTTTCAAGTTAATTTTTGAAAGCTGCAAGGAGCTAACAGCCTTCATTAAGGTCAAATTTATCAGTATTTGGATAAGATTAGATATAACATTGAATATTTAATAAACATGTCACTCTTCAAACATAAACTTTAAGAAGTATCTTGTAATTCACTCTAATAATCTACACTTCAGAGATACAATGAAATCACATTTTGTCTTAGACTTTCTGAGTTAAACACTACAGGTATTGTATTACGTTGCAAGGAGGAAGCAGATCAGGCTGTTACTGAATGTTGTTTTGCACATGAAAAGAATGTTCTAAGGTCCAGCTAGAAACCATTGTTATTAAAAAAAATCTGCGACACGAAAATGCTGCATTGAGGTAATCAGTAATAAACATGATGAAATGTGAATGTGAACATTCATTGTTTATTAATCTGATTCTTTAAGAAAGTAGCCCTAAAATTAAAAGACAATCATTATATATATTCTGTAAATACTGTATCATTATTTATTTATTTATTTATTTATGTATTTATTTCACTAAGTTATCAATATTTAATTTAGAATCATTGCCCAAATCTTGTATTAGGGAAAAATATATATTCTAGAGGTCTGTATATTAAAGACACAGTTTGCTCATTCTCATGTATATACAAAAATGTATTAAATAGTAAAAAAAAGGATGCTAAAATATTGATGCTCTTATGGCTTTAGCAAAAATTATGCCATAGAATATGAGATAAAAATCCATTATACCTTGATACCCCTTTTACTCAAGCAGTTCTCCAAGATTTGGTTAATTTTTTCATGCCCTAGAAACACTACAGTGTAATGAAATATTTAATTCAAATAAACAAACAAAGTAGGTAAAATCTGCATTTATTTCAAAGGACATCAGATTTATTTGGTTAATTTTTTATCTGTTGAAACTCATAAAGATTTGTTTGCCATGATATATTTGTAGCATCTGTGTAATTATAGTCTACGTCTTTGCATGAGCTGATTGCAAAGAAAACAATTTTAGTTTGGGGCTGAACTGGTTTTAAAAAATGCATAATGAACTTAACAAATATATAATATAGTCATTATGCTGGTTGTGGCGTTTTTTCCTCACATTTAAAATTATTTCTGCAAATCAGCATACAAAGATACAATGGATAAGGCCTGACTGTTTAAAACAGGATGGCGAGAATTAAAAAGGGTAGGAAAATGAGATTCTTATTTCTTGCATTAATTTTAATTTTCAAATATGTACAATCACACTGAACAATTTTTTAGAACCTTTCCTTGAAATTAACATTTTTTAAATTATTCAGCAACGTAAAGAAAAATGCCTCAAGGAGAGTTAGAGTTAAAAATTTAGAGATTTTATCTCAAAAATTAGAATAATACTCTATGAAGGTTTTTTTCAAAACTATTTTGTTGGGTTTATGTGTCAAGGTTTTGTAGCAGAGGGTGGAAAGAGTGGCAGAGAAGGTTTCTGTGAGAAAATTTCAGAAGCTGTCCCCTTATCAGGCACAGCTAAATTCAGCCAACGCCAGTATGGACATGCTCGTGGTCAAAGCTGAGACAATGAATGATGCTGTTTGCTCTTCTTTGATAAAAAATTTAAAAAAGAGTAAAATTTTCTGTGTGACAGCAGCTGTGAGAGAGAAGAGAGAAGATGTGAGAGAAGTAACTCTGTATACACCAAGGGCTGTGAAGAAGGAAGGGAGAAGGTGCTCCAGGCACCACAGGGTAAGAATGATGCACATTGTCACCTTCATGGTGGAGCAGATATCCATCCTGCAGCCCATGCAGGACCCCGTGCTGGAGTAGGTGCCCACTGGGAGCCCATGCAGGAGCAGGTTTTCTGTCCTGTGACCCTGTGGGGGAGTGACACTGGAGTAGTCTATCCCTGAAAAATTGTACCCCATGAAAATGACCTTTGCCAGAACAGTCCTTGAGGAATTGCAGCCTCATGAGTAGAACCCACACTGGCAAATTCCATAAAGAACTGTATCTTATGGGAGAGACCCTACTCTGGAGCAGCTAAAAATGAGAAGGGAGAATAAAAAGAAACATGTTATAAACTGATTGCAATCCCCTTTCCCCATTCACCATTTAATGTAAAGAAGCAGAAGAGATGGGAATGAAGATGAGCTTAGGAAGAAGGGAAAGGTGGGAGAAAAGGTCTTTGGGGGTATTTTATTTCTCATCATCCTATTCTGTTTAACTGGCAGTAAATTAAATTAATTTCCCCAAGTTGAATCTGTTTGGCCTGTGATGGTAATTTCTGTGTGATCACCCTCTCCTTATCTCAACCCAGAATTTTTTTGTCATATTTTCTCTCTGTATCATGCTGAGGAGGGTGAGTGATACAGCAATTACTTTGGTGGGCACCTAGTGGCTTGCCAAGGTCAGCCCACTACAGCTATGAATTAGTTCTAATTTTCAGAAAGAAAAGTTCTAGTTTTTTCAATAAAGAAGCCCATTAAAAAAAAAAACAAAAAAACAAAAAAACAAACAAAACAAAAAAAAAACCAAAAAAAACAAACAAAAAAAACAAAAAAAAAAAAAAAAAACAAAAAAAACCCCACAACTTTTTACTTATAGCTAAAAAAATAAGGGTAATTTTATTTCTGGCAACTGCTAGACTACTCAAAAACATGACTTCACCTTAAACTTAAATTGAATGCATTCTATCCAAATAAACAGCAGAAGAAAAGACTTCTTGCTACCATTGTGAAGGCCACTTAGTGAATAATTTAAGACTTGTTAAAAAAAGAAAGAAATCCTAACTTTTTATCTGTCAGTTGAGTGAAACGTAATTCATATACTCTCTGAAACTGTTACTGCCGAAAGAACAAAGCACGACAGTTCACAGTATGGTTCAATGTCATGGCAATGGCTGCAATGATGACAATGTGGATAATGGTGTGGAAGTTAGGATGGAAAATCTGAAGTTCTGTATTACAGTAAAAAATAGAGCAATTCCAAATGTAGCACAAAAATCCTAAAAGACTTTTTTAGCAGAATGGTTTATGCCGTATTCTCTTTGGACCACTATGTTCCTAAACACTGTCTTTGCGTTACTTTACACTGCTGACCAGTCTTAATCCTTTATTCATGGCTGGCTTTAGTTCTGGGTATTTCAGTGGTTACAAGTTGTGTTACAAATCACATCTGCTTGCTTTTTATGCCTTCTTTCTCACTTTTTGAGATTATTTCTATTCTCTTTTTAGTACTAAATGGGGAATACTTCAGTCTGGAGTCTCTATACTTTCAGTGAAGACACTTAACAAGATAACAAAGATTAATTTCTCCCAGAAGAGATCATCTCACTTATGTCCTCAAAACATCTAAAGATTTCTTAATTTTTTTTTCATGTACTCTTCTTTATATAAGTCAGATAACTTATAACTTAAGTCAAAAGCAGACAGTCATGAAATTTCAGCAAAAAAGCAGCCTGCAGATAAAAGATCAAAGTCCAAGTAAGGAAAACTTAGATGGGTAGTTCCATAAAGAATTTGGATAAATGTCACACATAACAAATATTTTAAAAAATGCATATGTTGAAGAATGAAATTACAGAAAAAAAAATGTTTAATGATTTAAGATCTGTTTTTCAGTTCTTTTGGAAGCCAGTGGAAAAATTACTTGCTCATGAGCACAAGCACCCAAAAAGAAACATGTGTATGTGTGTGCGTACTATCTGAAAGGACTGTTTTAGTTCACCTGGGAACACTGTGATCTGTGTGTACTGAGTTGATGTGGCAAGGTTTTGGTAGCAGGGGGATGCAGGTATGGACTCTCTGAAAAGCTATGAGAGGTTTCCCCCACATCCAATGGAGTCAGTGCCAGACACCTCCAATACAGACCCATCTTTGGCCAAGGTTGAACCCACCAATAACGGTGGCAGTGCGTCTGGGATAACATAATTTAGAAGGGAAAGAAATGTTCCATGCAACCAATTGCAGCCATAGAAGGGAGGAGTGAGAATTTTGAGATGAACAACACTTGCAGGCACCAAGGTCAGTGCAAGAAGGAGCGGGAGGACATGATCCACACACTGGAGCAGATTCCTCTGCATCCTTATGAAGACCATGATGAGGCAGCTGTGAAGACAATGAAGGTCCACAGGGCAGCAGAGACCCCCTTGCAGTCCCTGGAGGATCCCACAAAAGAGCAGGTGGATATCCAAAGGTGGAGGCTGTGATACTGTGGGAAGCCCATGCTGCAGCAGGCTCCTGGCTGGACCTGTGATCCTTTGGAGAGAGGAGCCCATATTGGAGCAGGTTTGCTGGCAGGATTTGTAACTCCATGGAAGGCATCCACACTGAAGCAGTTCATGAAGAATTGAAGTCCATGGCAAGAATTCAAAGGAAGTCACAGAAAACTGTCTCCCATGGGACGGATGCTACACTTGAGCAGGGAAAGAATATGAGGAGCCCTTTTCCCTGAGGAGAAAGAAGTGGCAGAGACATCATGTGCCGAACTGATAGCAACCCACATTTCCTGTGCAGCCAGGGGCAAGAAGGTAGAGAATTTAATGAGTGAAGTTAAGCCCAGGAAGAAGGGGGACACTGGGAGAAGAAATGTTTTAAACATTTTAAACTTTTGGTTTTATTTCTCATTATCCTACTCTGATTTGCTTGGTAAAAAATTAAATTAACTCCCCAAGTCAAGTCTGTTTTGCCCATGACAGTAACTAGTGAGTGATCTCTCCCTGCACTTTTGTTGACCCATAAGCTTTTAGTTTTATTTTCTCTCCCCTGACCAGCTGAGGATGAGAGAAATAGAATGAGTTTGGTGGGCACGTTGTGTCCAGCCAGGGCCAACCTACCACATCACACAACACATTTAATTTAAGGTTGTTGTACTGACAGGACTTTGTCTATGGTAAGTTTTAAGGTCCAATACATAAAGGCTTTGCAGGTTGAAACCCATTCGGTATAGTATTATAAATTTGATTCCTGAGAGACTCTTCAATGATCCGTATTTCCAGATCTGTAACTATCTGATGCAGATTTTCTATCATTTACATAGATTGAAGCTGAATAGCATGTAAATAGAAATATTATGAGTTATTTCTTGTTTTATTTCTATCTACAGCTCCTTAATATCTAGTATTATTTTCTTATTTTACATAGATGATGCAGTTCTGCTTTCTTTATCTCCACTAGGCCTGCAACAGTTCCCAATGTTTCTTCTAAGCTTATAGCTTAGATTCACTGAGAAGTATAAGAAGACCAAAGTTACTGTCTTTTAACTTTTCAAGAACTAATCATGTATATATATGCCTTACTCAGCAATGTGGTGCGAATGAGTGTCTGGGGAAAAGGTGCATTAACTGAAGTAAACAGGTAATTATTTTTATTTTGTCAAGGAATACATACCCCTCCATTTATAGAGATAAATTCATAACTTTACCATCTCCCTAAGTTCTAATGTTTCTTTTTGAATGCTCTACAAGCATACTTGTAATAGTGAGATGATGCCTTTTAAAATTTTAACTTCTATAACCATACTTAATACTATATTCTCCCACCTTATGTTTCTGTGTTTAGTGCTATCTATTCAACTAACATGGAGTCATTTCAATTTAAAAAAAAAATTAGTTTTGCATTCCATTATGTACTCTCATACGAAAACTTGTTGCTATTTTAGGATGTAAAGTATATTTATCAAAATAAAATATTACCCAAATGACTTGATGGTGTTAACATGTTAAAATCACTTTGTTAAAAGCTAGTTTGCATTATCTGGTTCCCGAATCTTTTATTATTTCAATTAGATTTGGCAACTTTACATGTTTCATTTCTCTGTTTCTTTCCTATGTTGAAAAACATTCCTCTCAATTTTTATATTAAAAATACTTCAATGCTTTAAAGGCAGAATGACTAACAAAACTAACTAGCTGCAACCTGCTATTTATTAGCCTCTTAATATACACTAAACCAGCAAATTAAACATACACATAGCTTTTCCACTACCAAATAATTATTAAACATTCTAGGATTTCATATACTACTATAGGAAGAAATTAAAGCAGAGTTAAAGATTCTTCTTATTGAGGATTTCCTTGTTTATACTTATAAAAATCCTCTGTGAAGAGCTGAGGAAATGCCTGTATTAAATTTTAATGAATATTATCTGTGACCTTTTTGGCTCAGTTTTGTATTTCTGCCTGTCTGAAAGCATAAAATTAAGTCAAAGGAAGCCCCATATGTGTTTATTTCAAGAAAAGCAAAAACTATCAGCAGAGTAGAAGAAAAGTGTGAAGTGATGGGCCATGTAGCTTGTGGCTATGAAAAGAATCTTTCTAGCTCCCATCCTCTAAGAGCATTTTTCTGCAAATGCTGAGATGTGAGATCAAAAATTATCAGTCTCTTGGAAGGCTGAGGTGCTAGAGAAAAACTGAGCATACTGCAAATCAGGCTGAGCTGTTTTCCCAGCAAAAATTCTAGGACCTGAAAGAGTTATGCATAAAGATTTATGTTTAGCTAAAGAAATAATCTTAGAGGAAAATTTTTATTTTAAACAATTATTATTTTCACTCTTTTTCTAGATATTGCCATTTAAAGAAGTTATTTTATGGGGTAGGGGAGAAGTATGAAACAAGAAAAGAAGCTACAAAGGAAGAAAAGGAGAGTGGAAGAGAAAGAGCAGTTATTTACTTTCTACTATAGTGTCACCCAAAGATATAAATCCTCTGAGTCTCATCTCATTTGAGCTTTGTGAGACATTTATATTAGTACTACCAAAAAGAAGGCTAAATACACAACTTAAATTTTAAGAAAATTTATGAATAAGGACCCATTTGCATAGCTGAGAGAATACCAGTGAAAGAACATCTTTGGATATGATGATAAAATTCCAAGTTAGAGAAGACTGTAGAGACAGTATGTAAGAAACACCACAAAACCACAAAAAAACCAGGCACAGAATTATTCAGAGCTCAGTTTGATAAACACATGCAATTTTGTCTAAATTTAGCTGTACATTTTCTAGATAAGTAGAATTAGAACTCTATTCTGTATTTTCTATATAAATTCTTGTTCATTTTATTCAAGTTTTTAATTACAACAGGTCTCTTTAGAGGCACAATTACGCTTTGCAACCCACACAGGATTCCCTGATTGGCTCCCATCATCCATATAAGAAAAATCTTCAAGGTCATGACTGCAATCTTTATCACATCTACATTGTGTAGTTCCGAAACCAGGTGGAATTCCTTCAAGGATGAATTGTGAGAATACTTTTAAGGCAAATTATCAAACAAACAAACATACAAACAGGTTTATAAGAGGCATTTCACAGGAATTACATGTTGTTGCTCAAAAAAACCCCCATCAGAGTAGGGGTATTTACTTAGTTAAATACATTTTTAATCTTTTTCTCCTTATACATATTTAAAGAGCAATATGGAAATGAAGCCACTCAGCAGTTTATGCATTTAATGAGTTATGTGACAAAAACTCACTGTGATCCAGTAGATATTGGCTGTTAGAATTCAATTAAGAAAAGTATTTTCATCAGTTTTATTTGATTCACTCATGACTTGACTTAAGGGTTTCTCAAATTCACTAGATTTCTGTGGCTAGTTAGATTTTTACTTTNAGGAAAGGAAAGGAAAGGAAAGGAAAGGAAAGGAAAGGAAAGGAAAGGAAAACCTCATAGCCATAAAAGTCTTTCCAAACTTAAAAAAAAAAAAAGCATGATAATAGTTTAAAGACTGTGTTGAGGAATTATCTGAATCTCAAAAAAGGCAGCCATACTTGGTTCTAGTGAAGATACAGAAATGTGTTTCAGTATTCGTTGGTTGTCTGGAGCTGTTGATGGAGAAATGGTTCTTTTAATTCCATCTTCTGATGATGCATAACAGTGTTTGAAAATTTTGATATGCTATCCTTGAACATTTTTCACACTCTACTAGAATAAGCTTTTCTTCATGTTTGGGAGCAGGCTGGTAGAAATGAAGCAAGTACTTGTGTAGAGAAAAAGTAATGGAGAGGGATGGGAACAAGAAGCAACATAGGATGGGTCATGATATTAAAAAAAGGACATCTCAGAGTATCACTGGCCTAAAGAAAGGAGATGTGCATACACTTGATGAGGAAACAAATCTTTCTTTAGCTAACCATTTATTTTTGATCTTCAATTTTTTTTTCCTGGTAGAAAATTTAAATGGAAACATAGAAGTAAAATTGTCAGCTTTAAAAATAAAAAATCATCTTCCTTAACAATAACTACGTACTGTTAATTACAAACCAAACATTTTCCACCTGCTGAGATTTCTACTCTCTGGAACATATCTATCGTGACTCCATTACATCCTCTGAAAACTTCTGACTTTAATTGGGAAATACTTTTCACTAATGCTTTGCAGAAAATGTAACAGATGTATTTCCCCCAAAGATTAAATATCAATCTATTTTATGAATGTACGCAAGTATTCAGAACCAGTGATTTCTAGAAAAAACAAGTTATTTGGGGGAAATTTAAGAAAACAAACCAGCACAAAATTTTCATGTCATAGAAGTCAATGAAAATTTAATTCTTTCAGTCATTGCAAAGATAATTTCTGTCTTACTCATCCTCTTTCATGCTGGCCACTGCATATCTAGGTATTCCTACACTGCTTAAAATATCCTTGTCTCTTATATTAGGGATAAATTCAAACTGGATCTTATCATTAAAAATGTCATCACATCTTAGTTTCATCCTGTGTCTATGCTGAGTTTAATTTTGTTTCTCTTGTTAATTACACAGATTTTCCAGATATGCAAAAGGCTTGAAGGCTTGTCACTGGAGTATATTTTGACTCCAAAGACTGGACCTGTNCTTTTTTTTATCTTTTTGTGACACAATCATGATTCTGTATAGGTAATAGTAACAAGCAGTTATCCTATGTAAAAGAAAAGAGGAAAGGAAAGAAAAAAAGACAAAAAGAAAAAGACAAAAAGACAAAGACAAAGGAAAAGGAATAGCAGAAGAAAAACAAATGAAAAAAAAAAGAAAAAGAAAAAGAAAAAAGAAGGAGAAGAAAAGAAAGAGGAGAGGAGAGGAGAGGCGAGGAGAGGAGAGGGAAGAAAAAAGAAAAGAAAGAAACAGCACTCTACCCACCCTTGGATCCAGGGGTGTGCTCAGTCTGCCCCGGCTGTGCTCCGGTGCTGGGCTCACCCTTTTCCCCCGAACTGAGTCTTTTAAAGCCCCTGAGCCGTGGCCGGGCAGANCACGAAAAAATTGTGGGCTGAGATAAAGACAGTTTAAGCAAAGAAAGCAAAGGTTCTGCAGAGAGGCAAAACAAAACATGATTTTTTCTCTACTTCCCATCACCAGATGACGTCCAGTGACTTCCTGGCAAGTAGAATCTCAGTACATGTAGAAGTTGCTTTGGAGAGCATCACCTTACCAACAAACACTGCTCCCCTTCCTTCTCTTTCNGGGTCCAAATGGACTTTTGATGTAGCCACCAGGAAAACAGAGATCAAAACAGTTGCCTGCTTTGTCTGCTCTCTCTATTTGAAACATTCACCCTTAGCATGGCGGCTATTTCAAATAATGGCCTTTCCATGTGCCATAAATGTATGGTCTATTACTTCACCATCTAAAAGTTGATGAACATATATCTTGGACATTTGGCTCTGAAAACACATGCAATTCACAGTCCCAGATCTGGCACCTTCTTCCTCTGTACCAAGAATGGGGATTGTCAGATACTTAATGACAG
>VYZQ01054112.1:23540-44190 GCA_013400655.1 Mystacornis crossleyi | reverse complement strand
CTCAGGGAAAAGAAAGTTCAACTTTCTGTCTCTCTCTGGAGAAAAAGAGCCAAGAGCTGGGAAAAGCCGGAAGGTGCTTTCCTCCACTCTACAGCAGCAGCAGCTATCTTTGTGTCCCGGAACACAAAAACTGCTTTGAAAAGCTCACCTGGCTTTTTTTCTTTCACACCCAGTTTTAAAGGTACAGAAAGGCCTGGGCATATGGGATACATCATAAAGTCACCCCAAGACACAGACATAATGATAAATATTTTTACACTTCCGAGTGAGTATAAATGTAGTTAAGCTATGATGTTTGTAGGTGTAGGAGGAACCACAGTTCTGTCTCTCAACCTCAATTAGCACACTACTAAAGAAAAATATTCTTTTCAGCAATCAAAAAAGTTTTTGGAATAGAACAAATGAAACTTCAAAAGTTGACCATGGCAGTGTGTAACCAAAAAAAAATGAAATTAGTCGAGAAAACTTAACAAAGTCATCAGCTGTCTTCTAGGCAACAAATTAGGATCGGAATGTTTCCATCTGCTGTGTCTGGAGGGTGAATCAGTTAATCATTCTGTAACTTGGACTTTTAGATGACTATAATACATTGAGACAAAATCTGGCACAACATTCCCCCTTGTCTCTCAGGAATTTACAATTTAGTGGTTTAATTGTATGACCTATTATTTCGTGATGTTCTATTCTGCTTGCAGAATAGCACATACATTATCTTCTGTGACCAAACCAAAGAAGATTTAATATTTTTCACATATTTTTTCACTGAAAACTAAGAGGGAAAAAAAAAAAAACAAAACAGCTAAAATAAACATTTTATTTGCTACTTCTGCCTCCGGACTCTTTGATTAAAATGGCTATAACTTACTTTCAGGGAAGCAGTAACCTAGGAAATACCTCACCATATCACCTCTATGGTTTCCTTACCTCCAACTCTTTTAAGTCACACTCATGGGATAATTTTACTGATCTGGAAATATTTCATCTGTCTTGAACTTGGAATAATTTATCTATTGATTTCTTACCAGTGACTAATAGAAAAGAAAAATAATTTTTCTAATAAACTAACAGGAGCCTTTTTTTGACTCATTTCCAACACCTCCTCAACAAGGGTGTTGCACCATATGTATGGGNTTCACATATTTTTTCACTGAAAACTAAGAGGGGGAAAAAAAACAAAACAAAACAGCTAAAATAAACATTTTATTTGCTACTTCTGCCTCCGGACTCTTTGATTAAAATGGCTATAACTTACTTTCAGGGAAGCAGTAACCTAGGAAATACCTCACCATATCACCTCTATGGTTTCCTTACCTCCAACTCTTTTAAGTCACACTCATGGGATAATTTTACTGATCTGGAAATATTTCATCTGTCTTGAACTTGGAATAATTTATCTATTGATTTCTTACCAGTGACTAATAGAAAAGAAAAATAATTTTTCTAATAAACTAGCAGGAGCCTTTTTTTGACTCATTTCCAACACCTCCTCAACAAGGGTGTTGCACCATATGTATGGGATAGCATTTAGCTCTATTTTCAGAAATTAGAGAGAAGGCAACGTCACTGTGTCATAAATCCATCAAGCAGAATAGAAGACTAGCTAAACAAGGAACCCCTTGTGGAGCTCAAGAGGAAAAAGAAATTTTATGATTTCTAGAAGAGCAGAAGATGACAGAATCATGGTTCTTATATGCAATGAGAAGACGTGAAAGACCAAAGCTCAGTTAGTTAGAACTGGCTGTAAGAGCCTGATAGTAAGGGAAAGGCTTCAAAAAGTTCTTCATCATTATGTCTGCTTATCATATTCACTCCTGAACACCTGAAAACTACGTGTGGGATGGATTATGAGTAGCCCACCTTGAGGCCCATAAAAAGAAGGTGAAAGTGGTGCAAAGGTGAATGGGAAAGGGAGGGGCAGAATCCCTGACCTTTGCCTTCCCTCCCCTGACCACCATCGCCTGCTGAGAGACACCCTGCGGCCTCCTGGAGCTGACGCTGCCAGCTTGAGGAGAACGCCCCCATCCTGCACTCCTGGACCAAAGTGGACCCCCATCCCACTCCTGCGTCCTGTGGCAAGAGTACCGCGAGTGGATCGAGGGTCGGCTGCAGCGATTGATCGGGCACTGCGCCTGCATTCCAGAGGATGGGCTGCCAAGTTCTGGCCAAACTGCTCCCGAGATCGGAGAAGGCAGATAAGACGCTTCAAATAGCAGGGAAAAAAGGACAAAAACTGCTTGTCTCCCCCTCCCTGTCTCAGCAGCAACAAAGGTAGCACAGTGTTGTGGTGACCTATCCTATGCTTTTTTAAGTAACCTTAGCTTTTTCTAACTTTTCTGTACTTCTCTCTTTCTTTCTCTTTGCCTCTTTAACTATTAAGTAAAAAGATACAATTTTTTTGACATCAACATTTAATCTTGTTTGGTTTTTATCTCAGTTTTTTTTGGGAATGTTTTGAACCTTCAAAGTTCTTTCAGTTTTATTCAGAGAGAATTAGTTCTCTTTACTCCTCAGTGATTAGACCGGTTAATAACACTGGCCAGTATTGTTTCAAATAACAAGGGCTTTTCTAAGTAGTTCCTGATAGCAAGAGGAGATCTAAAGATGTTGAAGACAGTCATCTGACTAATAGGAATGAATAAATAGTGGAGGCGTTCAGTGCATTTTTTGCCTCAGTCTTTAGTAATATTGATAGACCTTGGGCTGCTCAGTCACCTGAGTGTGTGGACCACAAGTGTGAGAACAGTGGCTTCTCATTTGTGGACACTGAAATTGTAAGGAACCAGCTGTATCAACTGAATGATCAAGTCCTGATGGGATTCACTCCAGAGTACTGAGGGAGGTAGGGAATGTTAGAGCAGGACCCATAACCTATCACTTACCAAAGGTCTTGAGAGTCTATGAAGGTTCCTGCTGACTGGGAGCTAGTCAGTGTTATTTCATTTACAAAAAGGGCACAGAGAACTACAGACCTGGTAGTCTAACTTCAGTTCCTGGAAAAATTATGGAGAAGATTGTACTGAGTACTACTGAAAGACATTTAAAGAACAATGGAACCACCAGAGGCAGTCAGCATGGGTTCACAAAAGGTAAGTCCTGTTTAACTAACTTGATATCTTTCTGTGATAAGACCACCTGCCTAGTGGATGAAGGGAAGGCAGTGGCTGTAGTTTTTCTGGATTTTAGTAAGGCTTACAAAGCCATACTGGCTCTGGCCAATGACTGTGTTGTCTTTCAGGTGTTTGTCAATACCCCCCCTAAAAATCTCCATAACTTTATGAGGCACTGAAGTGAGACTGGCAGGCCTGTAATTTCTGGGGTACTCTTTCTTCCCCTTCTTGAAAATAGTGACAACATTCACCACCTTTCAGTCAATTAGGACCTCTTCAGGCCAAGACTGTTGAAAATCATTGAGAGAGGCTTTGACATCAGGTATTGTTTGTTCTTCTCCCTAGATTGTTGTCATCTGCAGTCTTAATAATCCTACTCTTTATTTTACCATTTAGATACTGAATGAGTGTGCACTTCTCCAAGTGAAAACCCTTGCATAACCCCAGCTAAATAATTCTTTGATTAAGAACTACTTATAGCACTCTCCAAATATGGATTTTTACATAGTTTTGTACATATTTTATGATATCTTAATTTATATTACGTAAAATTTATTTGAGCTTGTGATCTGAAGGCTTAACCTTTCAAAACTATACTGGGCCAAAGCTCAATATATTGTTTAATCTATATTGCCAGTTTAAGACATTAGGGTGCTTGAGTCTCTCTAGGAATAATGTAAAAACTCTCACCAGTTACACCTACTTTGTACACACCTAATTCCTTTGTTGGAATTAATAAGCAGAATGGTAAGTTTGTAAAACTGGGACATGAGGAAGCTGTGAAAACTTTAACTGTAAATCCTTTCTGTATAGACAGAAATTAAAAGAAGGAATAATATATTCCATTTCCATATATAAAACTGTTTATTCTAATACAAAGCGTTTTATTACTCTTGTTTTCACAGTTGCATTTCTGATGATCTGAAATCTATAATTTTTAGTGGAATCAAAGTTTTAGAACATGAACTTTAAGCTAAGAACTGCATTTTTTCTTTCTAGAGTAGGAGCAGGCAAATCTTATGTTTCAATCAAAGATGATCTTTCAGAAGACAACTGCTGAGCTGTAGAACTGATCTCATGAAATCGATTAGGGCCTTTCTATTTACCTCATTTAAGTAGCTCAAATGAAGTGGAAATATTATATATAGTATGTCATATATTATATATTCAATTATTTCTTGCTAAAGACAGCCTAAGATCTAGATAAAAACAAGGAGATAACTTACCAATTAGCATCACTCCTTCACTCCCACTGCCTCCCCTTTCTTCCCCAAACTGAGCTGCACAGCAGGGAAGGGGGACTGGAGGTTCATGGCCTTTCCATAAAAGTTTCTTTCTGCCACTTCCTTCCTTCTCACACTCCTGGCCTGTTCCAGTACGGGCAGTCCATGGTCTTCTCTCCGTGGACAGCAATGTCTGCTGTGGAATGCTTGTCTCCACAAGTTGTAGGGGAATCTCTGCTCCAACACCTGAAGCACCTCCTCCCCTTCCTTACACTGGGATGTTGCTGCCTACAGGGATTTTTTCTCACACCTTTTTCTTTGTTTTAATTTTTTTTTTTTTCTCACTGCTAACTGCCTTTTTGGAATTTTTCTCCTTCTTAAATATGATTTACAGAAGAACCAGCAGCTTCAGTGACAGACTCAGATGGGTTCTGTAGGGGGTCCACTGCAAAGCTGGCTGGAATAGACAGGAATAAGCACGATGCAGCCCCTGACCTCTTCTTACAGAGACGTCTATAAGAACATATCTCCTGTCCCATGACCACAACTTTGCCATGTGCACCCAGTCCAGGGACTGTTTGACAGAGTTGTGTTCTGTCAAATCTAGCTTTTAGAGTGATATTAGAAAATAGGTCTGCTAGTGTTTAACGTTTATAATTTACCTGTTTGGGATGCAAGAGACATGGAAGTGGAGAAGAAATTTAAATTTTCTCCTCTATGCTCAAGTGTGTGTTTTGTTACTAGACTGAAATACCAAAAAGCTGGTGTCGCTTCAGCTACTGCTTCTTCATTCTGCACCAATTAGAAATCACGAATCCTAAACATTTATGTTTCTCAATCCAAAATCAGCTGTTAGAAACCCAGTGAAGGCTCCAAAATGCACTTTGTAAAAAACTGAACTTTCCCTGGTACTTGCTTCAGTGACTCCCAGTCAGCATTCAAGAACACTGGGTTGTCCTGAAGATGCCTGAGGCCTTTAAATAGTCCTTGGTGTAGAGGATGCACCAAGTGGCTTATTTTTCATTCATTAAGATACATTAGCTTTAAATTACATACTGTGATTACCTTTGTCTCAGCACACAAAATTTTGGCAATGGAGGTCGATGACCTTTCTCAAAAGGCTTCACGCAGAACATAGATGCTTTTTTTAATGGTGCAATTGTGTTGAAGCACATATTCAAATATTAGATTTAATTCTAACACTGTAGTAGCAGCCATATTGGAAAAGTTTTAAATTATTCATACATGTTATTATAAGAGTTATTATAAAATAACTCTTGTATTTAAATTACTGGTTGGTGAATAAGCACTATTTATTAAGTAGTTCAAGAGTCTTCATTAATACTTGTTGAAGTATTCTATAACTGCAACAAACAGTAGCCTTCTTTATTAAAATTATTTGTGGTTAATGAAATTTCAAAATTATATTTCTGTTTCCCTATATTTTAGACAATGTATTCCATATTAATTAAAGGCTTCCTGTGTGCCATTATCTTCAGGATATTTTCATAGTTAGTTTTATTCTGAATCTCTGGCTGTCTTACAGTCTTCCGTCCTTTTTAAGGTTCTTCCTAAATAAGGTTCTTCCTGACTTTCCTTTATGCAAATAAACATTCAATTTTAGATGGTTCCATGTACAGTACATGGGATAAGTAACTGGTTTTTATGGAGCTGGAGTTGAAGGTATTTTTGAACAACATTTTGGCATTTGCTAATGATTATAAAATCTGAAATCCCTTTTACTGGCTTCAGTCTCCAAGTTTTCCTATATTTATATGGAATATATAAGCTTTTTTTCATCACAGTATAATATTCGCCCTTAATTATCTTGAGGAAGGAAAAAAAAACCTTTCTTCTGAAGTTTTATGTTACCACATACCCCTTAAGATATGATCAGGCAGAAGCCTTTGACTTTTTTTCCATATTTGCCAGCCCCAGGTCTCAAAGGATTGTAAGCTTTCAACTCCATTTAATTTCCTAATTACTATTTAGATAATTAAATTGCCCTTACTGTTCATGAGTGGCTCTGAGTAGGAATTACACGGCATTTTAGAAATGCAGTCTGTACTTTCTTCTGAGAACCAGGGTGATTCTATTCTGTCTGTGTTTTCACAAAGCAAAATTCTATGTTGGAAATGTTACTAATATTATATACAGCCCAGGAATCTAAGCTCAGTGTCCAGTGTGTGGTGAACTGATAAAATGGCATAATGTCCTTGTAAGTACAAAGTGCATCTGAGGGAGACTGTGATCATAACTTGTGCTAGCCATTGTATGAAATTAAGATGTGTATTAGTTAATTTGCTTACTACTTCAATCTCCAGTTTGTTCATAACAATATACTGAATTATATTTCAGTCTTATCTTGATAACTTCTCATTGTTAACATCATGAATGAGATTTAGGTCTGCCACCACAGGAACCTTAATAATTTCTAATTGCTTTGTATTTCAATTATTTTCTATTTTGAGAAAGCAGAAAGTGCTAAACACCTCACCAGCAACAGCAAAAAAATATTCCAATCACAAAGATCCAGGTAAAATAAGAGCAATAGTGTGTGGTAAATAGAAAAATTGAGAACATGAAAAAAGATGGAGGGAACTAAACTTATCAAAGAAGATATTCTGCCTCTCAGGGCTCTTAACAGACATAAATTAACAGATCGGCTGCAGCTCCTACCGTCCCCACTCATCTTTCCTGTCCCAATGACTAACAGAGCTGTCCTGAGGTAAGTATATCTGATACACTCACAAAGGAGCTCCAGCATCACCTCAGTTTTGAGTCTGTCATACAGAAGTTGAAAAAAACTGGAGTCATTTTAATATAAGATAGAGGATGAAGGCTGTAGTGGTTCTACTTATTCACACGCAAATCAGGCATCCATCCCTCTGGGGAGGCCACACTGGTCAGGCGGGCATGGAGGAGTGCTAAGGGCAACAACAGTTTTAGCCACTCGATTTTAATCCACTGCTCCATGCCTGTCAGTGGTCTCAATCAGTCTAACCACGTTCCTTGTGTGGTTTTAAGAGTCCCACACCTTAAGCAAAATGCATGCCTGCTTCTGCATGGCTCCCTTACAAGTATTTATAGACCTCAAGGAACATAGAAATAATTTTGTCTTCTCTTATATTAAGCAGATGATTGTAAGAAGAGCTGTATGTTTACACATATAAGCATTCTATGTATTTTTTCTTAGGTTGTTTAAGGGCGATAGATATAAAAATATTTTCCTAGGATTTCAGGAGCCTATAGTGTGAAGGGAAAATATACATTAAGAAACTGTCTACAATATTTTCTGTAGAAAAACAGATGATATAAAGAGTTTTCAACTCAACCTAACAAGTAGGTTTTGCATGAGAAGTTTGATTAATTATGTTTTCAAAGCATCAGCGCTCCATAATAAAATAAAGAACTAGCTTGTGGTTTCCTTTTCCTTTTCTCCCAAAAGAATGATGTGATTGGGTTGCACCATCTATTAAGCAGTTGAAAATAGCCAACAGTGTTGTCTTGAACATAAAATAAAGGGTTTTGGTAGCAAGGGCCGCAGGGCATTCTGTAAGGAAGGAGGATACCTTGTACCATTCCTGCATGCAGGAGCAGGGCTTCCCCGGAGGGACTGCAGCCCGTGAGTGATCCTCATTGGAGCAGAGGGGCAGAAGAAAGTAAGAAGCATGAGAGGAAAACAAGTAAGAAGCAAGGAGTAGCAGAAGGAAATGTTTGTGCTATGGCCTCAGCCTTCTGCACGACCTGTTGCCACATCACCAAGGTGGGACTGAGTATATGTGACAAAAGCAAGGGGAATTCAGACTAGGAAGAGGACAGGAGGGGTGTTCGATTATGTCTTTTGCTTTTCTTTTGGCAACTTACTTACATGAAAACAAAAGTCAGTAACGTAAGGCAGTAAGAGCAACGCAGAAGAAATAATAAGTACAGGTCCATATTTCTGGGTGTATTATTTTATCCTTATAGGATCAAAAGAAAAAGTCTAATTTATTTCAGCAGGATTGAGTTTTCTGTAGTCAAATTGAGCTTGTCACAAATGTATAAAAAATAGCATGTTACTTAGATTTACAATCTTTCTGTGTAGGCTTCCTGTTCTTGATACTAGAAATCAACATTTAACTCTGTTGTTTGATGCAGAGCAGCTGTAGTTCAAAGAAAACCTTTCCGTGCACAGACCTGCAACCTGCAAAGTCTTGGGAATATATTTCCTATATATTGAGTTACATTGTATTATATTTATTTTAAGTTGCATTATGTTATATAACATTGTGTTATATTATTATTAGCTTTATTTATTTTAAAAATTTTATTTTATTCTTTTTTTTTAATAAATTATTTCTCTTAAGGTGTCAGTATGCCCATATTGTACTTTGCTTATGGAAAAAATTTAAAAAGTATAAAAATGACCAAGAAAAAGCAGCATTAGTATAAAATAATAAATAATTATAGCCCAATTTCTGCATATGTTTGCAGGCTTATTTTAATTAGTCATTACCAGAGCCGTTTTTCATATTATAGTGAGACCATTGTGTTTCTTTTCATTTGAAATGTATTATTTAATGAACAATAACACATTGTCCATTTTGTGCACAGGGAAAAATTGCTCTAATTAAAAAAAAAACAAAAAAAACCCAACGAAACAAAACACCAAAAGCATTGATTACTTTCAGATGTGTGAGTGCATGAATTCATATGTGTGTTTATAGGAGTATACGTATATATGCATGCATTTTGTTTAAAGTATGGTGGAAATAATGCCAATGCTGCAGGTTTGATCCCAGTACAGACCATTCACTTGAAGAGTTGGACTCGATACTTGTAGGTCCCTTCCCCCAGAATGTTCGCTCAGAATATTCTGTGATTCTGTGTGATTCTGTAATTTTCCATGGTTTTTTGTTGTTGCTTATATTACTTAAAATCCTTATCACCATATCTGAAAAAGGGCACATGAAAAGCAGGAGCAGCATGAGGTAACAGTAGATCTACATTAAATATCAGAGTTAAATACCCATTTTATATAACATTTTGAAAATAATTCCTGTAAATGAAAAAGCCAACATACAGCATCACACTCTGTTTGAGGTGGCATTTTCAATAATTTATGGTAGCTGTCAAAAATATCACGAACAGAAATACAAGCTATTTGTACTAGTCCTCTGTTATCTGCCTAAAGCATAGGAAGCCAGCATCAAACACAGAAAATTAATTGAATTTTGGATTGTTTTCAAGATGTTTTTGTAATGTTCTCAGATTGCACTAGAAATCTATCTTTTGGAAGTCATATTCTGATTGATTTTCAGATGCGATCTGGTCAAAAGGATTTTGAAATCTCTGGAACTTTCCTATTTACTTCAGTGAATTTGAATCAGATCCATATATGACAGCATTTTTTAAGATGATTAAAACAAATTTTAAGACAGTAAGCGTAATTAAAATAACTCACATTAACTAAGAAATATTGCCATCTTTTCAAAGAGTAGTTCAAAGCAACTAACCAGTTCCCTCATAAAATAAATAACTATATAGTAATATGGAAGCACAAGGGGATGCTTAATTTGTAATTCAGGAACAGTGTATCATTACTATTGACACAATAAGTCCAAAGAGTGACAACTATATACACATCTATACTCATAGGTACCACTTTCCTTGTGGCTAGTTCAGATGTAGTTAGAGAAATTACGACAAAGGTAAGTGGTAAGAATAGTTTGGTTATCTTACAGAAAAGAAGATAATTTTTGTCACCTTTTATATATGTTGTGGTAAAGTTCAGGTTTTTGGTTTTTTTCATAAAGTTTATGTTCTAGAAATAAAATATTTGGTAAAATACACATGTATTTTAATATGATCACGTTTTAATTGGTAAGTAAAATCATTAGATTAATTAACTGATACAGAGACGCTGTATCATAGACTTTTGGTGAAACCTGAATTAATTGATTCAATTTTTATTATAGAAGATACCAGCACTGTAACACAAACATGTGAATAAAATGATCAAAACTAGTTCTATGGGATGCTATTACTCGTATCCAGAGACATTAACTTTAATTATAAAGTTGTAAAAATAACATGTTTAGATAATACCACACATAGTTTTATGGGGAGGAAGGGGGGAGTTGTTACATTTCTGTTTCATTTTCTTTCAGCTTTAATGCATGTTTAATTATATACAGAGATAAAAATATACATATACAATTTTATTACAGATATGTATTTATGTATTACATATATATGCGGGATAACTCTGTTACCAGGAGATGTAGAGTGTATTGAATATCGTATCAAAAACTTAACATTGAACTGAGTAAACTTAATTTCAAAAAAATAGTCCTAAAAACACCAAAACCAGAAAAATGGAAAGGAAAATAATGGACTCTAGTAGGCTATCTGAGATGGTAATTCACAAGAAACAAGAACACCATTGGAAGATATTGCTACAGAACAGAATATGTAATATGTTCTGGTCTAAAGCCAGGTTTGGTAGCAAGTTTTACCACAAAGCACAAACTACAGGAAACATGGAAGTCTGATTTAAGGATGAAAAATGTTCCTACTCAACCTGCTTTTGAAATAGTGACAATCTCTATGACCTGAAGAGTAAGATTTCATTTTTTAACAAATAACTTTATAAAGTGTGACCACAAGGTCATGATATTGCTTGATCCCGTGAAATATTTAACATTAATTTCATTTGTATGCTTTCATTTCTTTAATAATTAACTAGGAATCATCTTGACTTCACTGTGTCCCTCTTGTGTTAGCAAATCTCTGTAATGATTCAACATAAAGCTGAAGTGGAGAACAATTATATGTTGTACAGAGCACAGTTACTATTTTGGGTCCAGGAGTTCTGTGATTGCTTTAGAAAAGCCACATTACCATGCATATAAGGATTCCTCTCATCAGATCTCCTTTACTTAAATCTTGTTCTGCAGTCACAGCTCAGCAACACTGGCGTAATTTTCCTACCTGAATCCTATGCAACTTAGCCCAATGGTTTCTCTTAAAGAGATGCACAAAAGACCATAACCGAAAAGACCAATAAAATAACCCAACTATAAGGAAAAATTTATCTTTGCTCATGAAATTCCACAAGTATAAATGACAAATCCCGCACTTGTGAAGAAAGAGTTTCTATGGAGTACTAGAGGCTGGGACTTCGCTAGCAGGGAAGAAACCCTGCCGAGAAAGACCTGGTGTTGCTGCTAGACAGCAAACTGGGCCTCAGCAAGAAGCACAAGAAGACCAAGAACCTCCTGAGTTCTACTAACAAGTGGATGACTAAGAAGTCAAAGGGAAATGATTATACCTTTCTCTTCAGTACCTGTGAGACTGTATCTGGAGTCCAGTGTAACATTTTGGATCCCTCAGTCAATCAAAGTCGTTGGTTAATTGGAACAAGTTCAGGCAGAGAGTCAGCAGTGTGGTCAGGAGCTGGAGAGCTTCTACTGTGAAAAGAGACTGAAGGAGCTGTAATGGGTCAGACTGGAGAAGAAGAGATGGTTCTAATCTCCTAGATGATGATGAGGTCATCAAGACGATGGAGCTGTTCATGGTACTCTGTGGTGGTAGGACAAGGTACAATAGACATAAACCAAAATGAGAGAAACTTTATCTACAAGTGGACAGTCAAGCAGTGAAACAAGCTGTGGAGTGATGTTGTGAAGTCTCCATCTTTGGTGTTCTTAAGAACCAGCTGGATTGAAATTTGAATAATCTGGTCTGACCTCAGCTGTGACCCTGTCATGCACAAGAATTTTCACATACACAAGGATTTTCAACATCCTGATGACCCTGGTAAACAGAACTATCCTATGATCTTAAGGGTGCTCATATTATCACATGGTAAAATAGAATGAAAATGTGTGAAATAACTGTAAGGCAAGGATGATAGGTTCTTTTCATTAAAAACTTTACTTGAACTCTTAGAATAAAAAAAGTCTTGAAGACTGCATTCAAAACACAGATAATCAAAATCTTCCCTGAGGTGTTGTGTAGCCCTGGGAAGACTCATAACTTCTAGGAGCTTCTTTAAATTATACAGCTGTGTAACTAAATTTTGGTACAGCAAGAACCTCGTTATTTTCCTTAACAGCCAATGTTGAATACTTGTGGTGTGGATCATATACATAAACTTGACTGAAACTGCATTTCCACACATAGTATTGAGACTAATTAGGCTTACAAAGAAAAATTTTATAACAAAATATCAGTTTACAAAAAGAAGAATGTATGACAGATTTTTGGTTACAAAAACCACTAAATTAAAAAATGGCATCTTTTTTAAAATTATAAGATACAGAAAAAACTACTGTACAGCAAAAATTCAGATTGAATAAATGTGTCTGGAGGAAGAGATTGCTGAAGTCTTACTCTATCTTGTGGGTCAGATATACAAAATATAAATAAACTGAAATAGGAAAGAAAATATTAGTAAGTAAATAGGGAAACATCAGGCTTATTATTTGTGTAAAAAGGAGACCAAATGTGTCTTACAATTTCTTTTTCTGAAAGAAGAATAGATTCACTTGAAGAAATGCTGTGTATCATGATCATGAAGAGTATGTGTAACTTTATTTCTTTTATTTAAATAATCAGGTAAACAGCTTTTAAAATGGATTTATCTTTTTCCAGAGGGTGACTAGAACACACAAAAAAAGGCAATACATTCCTTCTACTTTACAGGAATCAAGTATTACCGTGGGCAGTTTAATACATGTAATTATTGTACATATTATGAGATAAGAGTCCTAATTAAAAAAAAAAAATACATACATAAACTGGTAATGTTTGTTAAGAATTAAGACAATCATTTCCTGTCACTTTAAGAATCCAGACCTTGCAAATGAAATAAAATATTTTTACTTTTTGAACATATTCCTTATAGAAAGGACACGCACACAAACCTCCTTGATATATCCAAATCAAAACCAGTATTTTTACATGATTGTGTCTTCCAAGAATGTTTGATAGATATGTATGTAATCAAGGGTTGTTATCAGTAGCTCTTAACAGTGGCTATTTATAAAATTATGCTCAAGTTTTTTTTTAGTTTACTGTGAAAAGACGTTTATTTCTTACAGAGGTTAGCCAGTATGTTCTGTTCCCATCAAAAACAGGATAGATTCATCTTTTCCACTCAAGTTAACCTGAAACTAAAAATTCATTTAAATTCAACTGATACGTAATAAAAAAATAAAAATAAATCAAAGTGAAAAAGAAAAAAAGCAAAGCACAACCTTTCCTCCCATTGCCCAACTTGCTTTTACAGATTTTTTTAACTCCTTAGTTTGTTCTGGGGCAAAAGGTCTCAGTCTCACAAGCAACTTTCTTTCTCTTCCAGTGTAATTCTGTCTTCTTTTACATGTTTTCTTCACCTTTTGACGTACATTTGAAAACATAACTAGGTGCACAAGTTGTCTCACTGACTTGTGAATATTCACATAAATTCACAACTTTTACTGAAAACTTTCCTAAGAATTTGCAGGAAGGATACCTTTGTCGATGTAAAAATGAAACAAATACAGTTTTCTTTCATCATATTGCTGGCTACTATGACTTATTATCTATAAATAGTAGCCGTTACTGAGATTTCACCCAAGAAGTTAACTCTAAAGTTTATGTATATCTTAATCTTATAATTATATTGAGAAGCCAATTTAAAAAGTTAAAACCAGGTCATTAGAAATAAAGAGTATTGGAAATTTTACTATGCAGCTTTAAAAATAATGTATTTCCTTATATTAATAAATATAAATCTGCTGGGAAATGGAATTCAAATGAGGGTAAATTTATAGATATCTAGCCCAATTTTTCCCTCTTTCACAAACAAGAACAATTTTGAATAATTTTAAACCTAGAAACTAACCCTCAAGTATTGGACTAAAAATAAAGTATCTGGACATTTTATGTTTTACTTTTCTCACAGCTAAAAACAGTGCAGACTGCTGCACACACACATACAGGCTAAGCTAATAGAGGAACATCCATCATGTCTTTTGCCTAGAGCAGTGGTTTCCAACCTTGAGGCTATGCTGAGCCAAATCAGCTCGTTCTTGGGTTTGGAAAAGCCTGGCAGCAATTATGGGACTCTCCTGTGAATACTTATACACAGAAATGAGATTTTTTTTATAATATATATACAATCAAATCTGAAATCTATATTTTCCAAGTGGAAGCCATCTTATTCTTTTAGATATGCAGCACTTAAACTTAGGTATAATCTTTTATAAAGGTTGCTGTTAGCATTAAAAAAATGCTTGGAGTAATTATATTCACATTTATAAGCCTGAAATGTTTTATGAATAAATGACATCTTGTAACCTGGGTTAGGCTGTTATTGTCATTTTAGATACATTCACCATTTAATCTTTCCTCTAATTTTGTTTTCTTTTTTTTTTTTTTTTTCATTTGTGTTTGTGTGTTCCTTCCAATTGCTGGGAACACTTTCAGTTTCCATTAAACTGAAAGAAGATAGATGTGTTTATTACCACTGTGTTGCAGTGGGGTGGCTGCAACCTTCCCTGGGAGACAGCCTTGGCCCGTGGAAGAATCAAGGAGACGATATTTGATAGATGTTTTCAGATTTTATTCCCCCTGGCCGCACATGGCCGGAGCCCAGCAGGGACTCCGACAGCGACCTGCCCCGTAGAACAGGTCTGGAACAACCCCCCCGGGGTCCCGTGAACACTCCCTTAAGTACAGAACTCCCGCGGGCTACATTCAAACTGACCAATGGGGGACAGGATTTGGGGTACACATGACCAGGGGGACAGACAGTGAGAAACCCCGTGCCCCACGCATCCACTCATGCTCATCGCCCCCACGGGGGGCACCTCTTCACCACTGTCCACAGTATTCGTCATCCCTGCTCTAAGAAAGTCAGCAGCATTAGGGAAAGTCAAGCAGTATTTTTCAATTATTAAAATTTGACTGAGTTTTGAGTTTCCTGTTTTTTTATTGGACATTCTTTATATGTGCCTGTTGCTTGATTTATTACAAATGAGAAGAAGAAATTAAATGTTCCTTATTGTGACTGATTTTCCATAGTCTTCCTTTTATCACTGATCCACCTATGGAAGCTTTTCTTATTGCCCTTGATTTCCCTGGTCTGATTAAATTCTGTCAGGGATTTAACATTCCTAACCTGATCCCTGAAAACTTTAATAATTTCTCCCTTCCTATATGCCTCCCAGGTTATATGTCCTTGCTTTCACCCTCTCTAGGTCTCCCTTCTATGTCTGAGTTTGTCCAGGAGCTCACTGTTCATCTATGCAGGCCTCCTGGCATTTCTGTCTGACTTCCTCTTTGCTGGGATGTATCACTCCTGAGCTTGGAGGAGGTAACCCCTGAATATTAACCAAGTTTCTTGGAGCCTTCTTCCCTCCAGGGCTCTATCCCATGGTACTATACTGAGCAGGTCCCTGAAAAGTCCATAATCTATTGTTCTGAAGTGTAGGGTAATGAGCTTGGTCTGTGCTCTCCTCACTGCCCTGAGGACCTTGAACCCCTCCACTTCATGGTCATTGAAGCCAAGGGTGCCCTTGATCTTCATATTCCCCACAAGCTCCTCCTTTTTTGTGAGAATAAGGTCCTCCATAGCACATCGCCTCATTTGCTCTTCTATTACTTGGAGAAGGAAGTCTTCCTCAATGCATCCAGGAACCTCCTGATTGCTATGTCCCTCCGACAGATATCAGGATGTTTGAAGTCCCCTATTAGAGCCAAAGTTTGTGGACATGGTGCTGGTTCTGTATGTCTGTACAGGACCTCATCTGATGGGTCTTCCTGGTCCCATTGCCTGTAGCTGATCCCCACTGTCTGAACCTGTCCTCCCTTTAATCCTGGCCCATAAACTCTTGGTCAGCTCCTCATCCATCCCAAAGCAGAGCTCTATGTACTCTAGCTGGTCACTGACATAAAGAGCAACATCCCCGCGTCTTCCCTGCCTGTCTTTTCTAAAATGCCTCCTGTATCCTTCCATTTCAACATTCCAGTCATAGGATCCATCCCCCCACATATCCATAATACCAAGACCATAGTCTTGTGTTTGTCCAATAAGACCATGTGTTTGTCTCTAATTCCTCTTGTTTATTCTTCATGTTACATGTGTTTGCATAGAGGTATTTAATTTGGGGCTCTGATGAAGAAATTTACTGGCTGAAGTAGCAGGAACTACTTTGTGATGCTCTTTAGGTGCTCTCCTGCTGACCTGCATGCCTCTCCAGGCTTTGAGCGTCTCTTGCTGGCAGTTACATCAAACAGGTAGGAGTTAGATTGAGGTTCCCCTCCCACAGTTTAGTTTAGTTTAAATTACCTCTTCACCAGCTTGGCAAGCTTAGGACCGAAGATGCCTCTTCCCTTTTCTGGCAGACAGATCCCATCAGCCTCTAGTAGAGCGGGTGTCAAAAGTGAGTCCTATTGTCAAGCTGAACCGTTGACTCTGACACCAGTCCTGTACCCATTTGTTGATTTTCCAGATTCAACTGGCCCTTTTAAATTCTTTTGTTTGACCAGGAGAATTGATGAAAAAACTGCTTGTGATCCAGAGTCCCTTACTGCCTCCCACAGGGTACTGTAACCTTTCTTGACCCTCCTCAGACTGTTCCTATCTGTATCACTGTTGCCCATATGAAACAACAGCAGGGAATAGTGAACTGTATGAGACCTGGAAGTCTCCCAGTGACATCCCTTATAAAAGCCCCTGGTAAGAAGCACACCTCTCTGAAGATCATCACGTCAACAAATGGATGCTTCTGTGCCTCTCAGAAGAGTGTTGCCTGCTACTATCACCCATTGCCTTTTCTTAGTTGCACTGGTTGTTATAGGGTGAGCAGGCTGGGCTGCCTAACAGCTCCAACATTTCTCTGATGGAATTGGTCTTTCCTCTTCAGTTTGCAGAGCAGCAAAGCAGTTCTCCAAGGGCACCTCAGGCTTCAGGGGAATTCTCTTCCTCTTATGTGTCCTTGCAAGCTTCTGCCTCCTGGCAAATCTCAGCATTCCCCTGGGGTTTCCCTGGCTCAGGAAACCCCCATCTGTGTGCCGCTATGCCCTTCTCTGCTTAGAAACACACCTGCTCCAGAGCTGTTTGCCCTGGTGAGTGAATATTTGACAGGAGGGGATAAAAACCAATCGGGAATTAGGTTCCACAGGGATCTCAGCTGATTTACAACTTTCCTTAGAGTCTTATGTTAAAACCAAGAAATATACTTATTCAACAACCTGATTAAAGTACACAGTAAAAAACCAGTATGTGCATCACACTGCAGAAAAAATGTCTTTCTCCTGTGAATACCTCTTTTTAATTTCATGCCCACATCCTTTCTTCAAGAAATACTGATTATGTACTCTTATATGTTTCAGTAGAGATTTATCAGTTTAATTAACATTTTCTCAGGCTCAAAATAAATTTCTGATGTATATTAGGGAGAGATATTCCTGAAAACAAGCAGCCCAATAAATGTGTTACAAGCGGTGGGTCTGTCCTGGAACTGGCTGGCATTGGCTCTGTTGGACATGGGGCAAGCTTCTGGCAGCTTCTCACAGAAGTCAGCCCTTTTAGCCCTCCTTCTGCTAAATACCTGACCAATCCAAAAGACCTTCTGATACAGGGGATAGAGGAGTCCATGAGGAAAGATGTGTTGTTGGACCTCATACTATCAGCAAGGAAAGACTGGTTGGAGATGTGGGTTATGGCTTGGCTTGGGTACAGTGACCATGAGATCATGGAGTTTAGTATTTTGTGAGGGCAGTAGGTAAGATCATAAGCCTGGAATTCAGGAGAGCTAACTTAGGCCTCTTCAGGGACCTTCTTGGATGAATCCCACAGGAGCGTTCCCTAGAGGGAAGAGGGGTTCAATAAAGCTTTTCAGTATTCACGGATAACTTCTTCCAGGTTCAAGAACACAGACCCACAGGCAAGAAAGTGAACAAAAGAAGCAGGATACCTGCATGGAAGAGCAAAGGACTCCTGCTGAAATTCATGCATAAGCAGGAGATACAGATGGGGTGCATGAGGGCTGGAAGAAAACAAATGTCACCCCAGTAATCAAAGAGGGCAAGAAGGAGGACCCAGTCTACTTGGCAAGTCTTTCGACACTTTATCACCCTGGACATGTTTAAAAGCTGTCTGGACACAATCCTGAGTAATGGGCTTCAGGGGGCGCTGCTTGAATGGGAAGGCTGGACTAGGAGATTTCCAGTGATCCTTTCCAACATTACCCATTCTGTGGTTATATGTATTTTTGTTATTTTTGAGTACTAAAATCAGTGTACACTTCATATTCATTCTCTACCTGAAATTCTAATTTTGGGACATTCCTTAAAACAATGCTGATACAGAGATTGACATGGCGCTACTATTATAAGATAATGCTTATTTTCACCAGCTTTTAGTCATTGTACTCTCATTTTTCATCTTGAATGCCTTTCCGTGGTTCATTTTTCTATCTGTGTGTTTTTATCCTTGATACTGTATGGTAGGATTTCTCCATACAGTGCCTATCCCAAGCATTTCTTTTATATATGTAATAATGATCAATTCTTCATTCTGAATTCTGCACAGAAGATAAAATACTTATTAAAATATGTGCCTTTTTTCCTTCCTTCCCATCAGATTGTTACTTTTTTTAAAAAAAAGATAACTGTTTCTTATAGAAATTCACTAACCTGTACTGAATATTTAATTTCCTAGGGCAAGTAGGAAAAACAAAGGAAAAAAACAAACACACAAACAAAATCAATTCATATACATACAAAATTATGTCACCAGCTGCATCTTATTTAAAAAGCTGCTGGTGTTTGCTTACATCTCTTGCACAAAGGTTATAACAGTCAAGCAGAATGCAAGAAATCTAGGTGAAATTTGTTTGTTTGAAGGAGTATCTGTCCATATCTCTCAGAATAATTCCCTAGCTATGGAGCTTCAGCCTGTTCAGGAAACAGATATGTTACTTTTATTTATGGGTTTGCATTTATTAGAGAGGCAAGATATCATTTAGCGTTTAATGTCTAGTGACATCTTGCCTTTGTGGCTTGTTTTACACGAGGCATCTCATCCAACAAATACAAAGTAGATTTCACCTCCCTGTAAGGCAACACCCTTCAGCTCCTACAAAACTCAGAACGAAAATGGGCAAGTGACACATAATCAGGTGAATTTCTGCCCTGTGAAAGGTGACAACATCAAAACCTTGTTGAGCTCAGAACTAAAAAAAATGGTTTTACTTCAAAGAGGGCCAATATTTCATTTGGGATCAATCTGTAATCCAGCTGGAGGTAGATGTCAGGAGTTTTCATGCTGGAGGCAAGTGAAATACCACAGAGCTGCTGGTCAGTGCTATCTTTTCTAGGAGGGTAAATGTTTCCTGAGTTTTCAAATTCCTCCACAAACAGATGATCACCCTAGTCTTGTTAGTGTGTCCACCAATAACTCAAACTGGGTTCCTCTACTCATTCTGAGTGTAGTTATTTCTCTCCCTAACCAGTATTATTGTGATAATGTTCAAAGCTGAAAGTGATTATGTGCATGACCATGATGTATTATTCACTGTCAAAATCAATTTGAAGATGGAAATTATATCTACCTATAGCATATATAAATACTGATTAAAGCAGATTGCATAGTCTTTCAGTTTAATAGCTGGTTGTATACGTTCAATTCACAATTGAAGTAATTCTAACCCAACATCAATTTAAGAAATAGAAGCTTTCAAGCTTTAGTTACCCCTATTATGGGACTTACTAATGATGGTTATTGTTCTTCTTGGAAGTGCAGGGTGGAATTTTCGGGTTCACAAGGCCTGTAGAGAATATCTCAGACATAATAGCAGCCATTTGGCTATTAGTTGTTTATGAGATACTTTTTTGTGTGTTTCTTCAGCTGAATCTTTTCTGCAGACTCTGTGGGTATATGCAGACAGAAAGAGAAGTTTCATCTTGGGCCAGAAAAAGTATACATTTAAACTCTTTTGTTCCAGATGTACTATTTGAGTTATGTTCACTAGTTCTGCAGGCAAAAGCACTTTCTGTCTTTTTATATGCCCAGAATCACAGCAAACTTAGTTGTATACATGTTCAAAGAAATGTCTGCAATGATCCAGCCTAAAGATTGATTCTATATCTACAAACCTTGCAAAGACCCATACATCACCTTATGTTTCTGTCTTAATAACAAGAATGACTTTTCTTTCACTCAATTTTCTAGCTTTCAGTGTTTGAGGTTTTCTTTTTTTATTTTTTTTTCTCTCTTCTAGCATGTGTAGTGCTTTAAAATATAATTTTCTGTTCTCATTCATCCATTTTCAGTTTCGTTCT
>VYZQ01054112.1:3284-13906 GCA_013400655.1 Mystacornis crossleyi | reverse complement strand
TTTTTTTCTTATATCTCATACCACAGTGTCGTCAATAAACTCCTGTCTCTTCAGAAAGCACACACTTAGGTTTCAATAGTTTTTGTTTTCCTTAAGCCCTCTTTTGTTTTCCTTCATGATTTTCCTCTGGTCATACTGGTTAAAGGAAGTAGCAATGAAAGAATGCATGCTCATCCCTCTTCTACTAAATGTAGAGGCAATTCTTTGTTGTTGTTTTAGTCTGAAAGATAAAATAAGGACAAACAGACATTTCTTGCTTCAGGGTGCATGTTTTTATTGGAAAAGATCATCAGAGCACAAAACCTTCAACCATGAGAGCACAAAGGAAAGAAGCAAAGGTATATATATGTATAGTTAGATAACATCAAAAAATGTATGAGAGGTGGACAAGATTTTACAGGATAGACAGATTGGAAAATATTGATTGTCAGGGTAGATAAAATAGATAATGTATCCTTTTCCAGGATCAAATAAAAATCAGGTAAAGAACTGTGCTTCAGAGATGATTCTCTGTACTCTGTGGAGATTTTCATCCAGACCACAGAGCTCTCAGAGTTCACTAAATATTCCTTTTGTCTTGCAGCCAAGCTCTTTTCCAAAATATTTTCTATCATGCATGTCTAGATGCTCCAACCAAAGGAAATGAAGTTGCACACTTAGAGAAAATGCCCAGAGAAACATATGAAGACCACAGTGTAAACACAAGAGAATTTTCTGAATTGGGTGACCGCTGCTTTTCATAACCCATAATTTCATTCTACATCCAAAATTTGAAGTTATGAGAAATTTTAGTTAAAAAAAATTAACAGACTATAGAGTTAAATTTATATATTTATTAAATTATTAAAAATGTATTAGAATTTAAGATTCGAGTTTTAAAAGTGTAAAATTAAAACACATTTATCATATACAATAGTACTTGTACAGTAATACATTGTTATGACTTTTCTTTAAAGTAGAACAAGTAATCACATGTTCCTAGTTTCTCACAATGCAAGAGAGATAGAAAGAATGTTTACAGGGATTATGTATTTCGAAAAGATTTACTTCTCTAGTTCTAAACATTTGGTTTAGAATTCTAAGGCAGAAAGATCTAGTTATCTTCATTTTAAAAAAAAATATTTTCTTGTCTCTCCTATTTATTTTAACCAGAGATCTTACTACTGGAGAGTCTAAAAGAATGGTTACAACCTTGTCAAAATGGCAGAGTGTCTAATGCCTGTAAAATAAAGGTGTCAAGGTGAAAATCTATATAGCAAAACAAAAACTATAGCAAAGAGACCAGCTCAAAATTTTTTTTGTTTGTTTTGTGAAAGAGGATTGTTCTCCCTGCCTCAGAGATTTTCCCAGTTCTTACTCATAGCATGGGGAGAAATTACATAAAAGAGAGGTGTCATTTTTGAAAGAGAAGGCTTCCAGTTTGCAAAAGAAAGTCTTCCGGCTTATGGTGGAAAAGACTGACAAATACAGCTACTCTGAGCTTCTGAGACTCCTTCCTTCTCCATCTTTTGCATTTCAATTCTCTTGCTTTCAGCTCAAACCCCCCCAAAAACCCCAAGAGCAGTATAGGGTTCTTCTCACAAACAAATTTTATGCATTCATTATATCTCTACTACAATTATGTCTATATTTATGTCTATGGTTTATATAAACCTATTATAGGGTAAAGACATTTGTTCAGTCAAATTCAAAGCATTACACTTTTTACTTTTAGATGTAAAACAAGATCTGATGATGTCATGACATGAATCATAGGATCAGATTTCTTATCCAGAGCATAAAGCCAGGTGGGGGAGGGAGAGCAAATCCAAAGGTATTTTTCAGAATCAAGGCTCTAGTGTGAGTCCAGTCTAGAATTTTAGGTGTCAAATACTTGTCCTCAAACCGCTTAGTAACTGCTGATTAATGCCTAGAAATGGTGAACCTCAAAAAAATCTAAATACCTCTAATTCTTCATTCCTTTAAATATTTAACTAAGAAAAATTTATAATTGCATGGGAATAATGATAGCAATAGTAATAGAATAATTGTCAATAATACTAATAATCAAAACTAACCATATGAACTTCAGCAAGGGAAAGTGATGGATTCTGCACCTGGGATCTGACAACCATGGATGTACAGACTGGGGGATGAGATGCTAGAAAGCAGTGCCATGGAAGGGGACCTGGGAATCCTGGTCAGCAGAAAGTTGAACATGAGTCAGCAATGCCCTGGCAGCCAGGAGGGCCACCCATGTCCTGGGATGCATCAGGCACAGCATCAACAGCCAGGAAAGGGAGGGGATTGTCCTGCTCTGCTCTGCACGGGTGTGGCCTCACCTTGAATATTGTGTGCAGTTTTGGGCTGTCTCATTTGTCTACCTCAGTGGGATGGGGAGAGAAAATGAAATACCTCATGGGTCAAGACAAAGACAATTACTGTCACAGAAAAAACAAACTTGACTTGGGAAAATTTAATTTAACATAGTTTATTGCCAACTAAATAGAGTGGAATTTTTAATTTTCTCTTTGAGAAACTTCACCACACCCCTTCTTCAGAGGCTCAGCTTCACTCTTTAATTCCCAGCTTCTCTCTCTGAGCAGTGCAGGGAGAAAGGGAATGGAACTCACGGTCAGTCCTTAACAGTGCCTGTCTGCAGCTTTTTCGTCATCACTTTTTCACCCTCTTCACCTTGGGGTCTCCACACAACCACAGTCCCTTCAGGAAATATTCGAAAGCTGTGGTGTGGAGTCCCCCCTGGCCTCCAATGTGGGCATATTGCTCACGGATGGTTTTCTTCACAGACTGTCAGGGAAACACCTGCTCCAGCATCAGGAGTATCTCCTCCCTTTCCTTATTCTTTGGCCTTTATGTTACCAGGGCTTTTTTTCATGGTGTTTTTTCCCCCCTCATTCTTCACTGTTCTCTGTATTTTAAACATCTTTTCCCAGAGGTGATACCAGCTTGTCTGAGGGGCTCAGCTGTGCCCTGTGGTGGGTCCGTGATGGAGCCAGCTGGAATCAGCTGCATTCAGCACTGGGCAGCCCCAGCCTCTCCTCACAGAGGCCGTCCCTGCAGCCCTGCTGCTGGTGCCTGGGCACCTGCACACAGTACAGTTCAATGCATTAAACACAGCACATTCCAACAAGATCTGATTTTTACTTCCTGGAATTTTTATTCCTCTCCAGGAATTTATGCTGATACTGCTCTCCTTTCAAAAGTAAGAGAAATTGAACTTTATGACTTTTATGACAGTCAAGATGTAATATTAAATAAGTAATTAAGCAAATAAAAGGGATGACTAGGCAAGCAAAAATTTGATGTGTTTTCCCACTAGAAAATTTATCTATCCAATCAGTCATGTCAACCTTCCTTACTTGATATATGTTTGACAGTAATTGAGTAAAACCCCCCTGTACTTGGGACAAAGGATGTATCATGTATTCACTCTCAGCTCAAAATTCGTTTTCACAGTGGCTCAACTGAGTCGCCGTTTTTGAAAAATATTTGCAGTTACTGGAATTTGATGAAGTTACTAAGAAACATTTTAAACAGATAAGCAGCTGTTCTTCAAAATGTTCTGTAAATCTACTTCAAAACTGAATAAAACCTGAAAATTTAATACAGCAGGATATATGGCCTGCAAGATCACATAAGTTATTTTATATTATTTTACTGCACAACTAATGCATAATGGAGGATATTGCTAAGGAAAAAATATATGCAATAAACTTTCAATTTTTCACTGGCAATTCCTAATATGAACTTCTTCTTTCTTGACTTTCATGGTGACATTAATAACTTTATTTCTACCGAATTATATTATTAGATGATGTGTTATAACTGTAGGGTAACATATTGTACAAAAACCAATGGCATATGTGATTCTGCAATGCTGTGAGAAAAGCTGATAATAGCATCACAAAAGCTTCTTTACTTTCAGTTTTGGCAATTACACATATTATACATATTATGGTGTTCCAGCCAGCCAAAGGGAAGAAGGGCACAGAGCTTTCAACAAGCTATGCAAAAGGTGCATACTTATAGTCTGACATGTGGTTTGTGATTTGAGTAATCTGTTCTTAAGTTACAATTATAATTGTACTGGATGAGCTCAATGTCAATCCAAAGATGGACAGATGGGTTTTAGCTGGCCTGGTTCTAGGGAATAAAGGAGGATAATTGCTAGAGTAAATATTGACCTGATTGAGAGATGCTGTGTTGGATTATTTTAACATCTGAGAACAGAAATCGACAAAATCTGATAAACTTCATTACTTCCTATTGTTACTTTCATATGTAAAGACCTATATATTATCTACAAAGTTAAATAACAGTTACAGCAAGTACTATAGAGTTTCTCTTAGTAAAGCAATTTATAAAGTTTCAGGGACACTAACAGACTCAGTATAAGCTTAATATCTTTGAATTATCTCTCTGCATCCCTGCTGTTAACAGTGATGATCTTCCACAAAGAGTATCTTTCTCCATAATCAGACATTTAGTGCAGCTGATGTACAATTTTTTTTTCCCACAGTGATAGCTTTTACAGCACTTTTTCATCAGTTTCTACCAGAATGAGGTCAGTTGGTGTGTAGAAGAGTGAACAAGCAAATTGCTGTCCCCTAAAAGACAACTAAATAAAAAAGACAAGAAATCATTGCCTTCCATTTCTCCTGAGTCCCAGTTTAAGAGAAATGTGTTAAAATTTCCAGGCTAAAGTGTAAAGAAACATAAAAATGAGATCAAGTCTGTTATACATTGTGATTTTTGATTATGAGATTCTATTCTTTTTTGCTTTCTCATTTTCAAATTAGTTCTTTTAGTCTCATCAGCCTGCAACCACACTATTTGCTGGATTAAAATATCAATCATATTTCTGAAGCAGGTCTTGTTATTTAAATCTTTTCTTTTTCTTGTCCTTTAATTCGTTTCCTTTGGGTACATTATTAGGTAGCTGAAGTAAATCAGTAGTTGTGCACTACCAGGGGTAATCAGGTTCCTATGAATTCTCTGGTCAACAGTTTCCATTATTCAAATCTTTCCTGGATGTTGCTAATTCCTGAGAAAAACACTGAGCTTGTACCTGTTAGCGGCTGAGAAACTGGTTGAGATCTTTCATTTACATCTACTGCAAATTTATCACGGTTAGATCTTCACTTCTGTGTTCACAGAAACTGGTCTCTGGGTAATTGTGTTTGGGGTGAGACACAAACACCCTACTTCATTTTATTTGAGTCAGGGAAAATGTTTCAGCATTCTTAAATGCAGTGGAATGCTACTCTGAAGCAGGGGACTGTAATTTGATAATCACACAACACATTCAGCTTCCAGGCTATTGGGTCAGAGAATTCCTTCAGGGTTTGGCCCATATCCTCCTATTCCCGACACCACTCAGGATTTTCCATGCCTCGATCAGATGTCTCATCAGCCACCCTGGAAATCTCAGCTGTAATTCCAGAGAAGCTGTAAGCTGTATAGAGGAAGCCTACAAGACAAAGCACCAGGAAGGTGGTCTCTTTAACATCCAGGGGAAACAGAACTTTCTCAAAAGGTGACGTATCAGATTTAAAGAGGAAGAAGGAGATGAAAGGCTGGGAAACGCCATCCTCTCCTCCTCCTGTAACAAACTGGGTGCAATTACTAATAAATCCCCAAAACAGACTACTGAAACTAGGACGGAGACTAGGAAAAGAAAACAGATCGTACAGATTTTGAACAACCCCAAGTACCTCTTTTAACTTTCTATAAATCATTATCACCGAGCACAGCAAAATAGAATTTCGGACTCGTGCCCCTGCCTGGTAAAAGCTATGTACCAGGGACAAAATTGGTGGTATCTGTGGATAGGCAAGCAGGCCTAGGGACCAGAAAGACAGTAGTGTTGCAGTGGGGTGGCTGCAACCTTTCCCTGGGAGACAGCCTTGGCCCGTGGAAGAATCAAGGAGACGATATTTGATAGATGTTTTCAGATTTTATTCCCCCCAGCCGCACATGGCCGGAGTCCGGCAGGGACTCCGACAGCGACTGCTCCCAGAACAGGTCTGGAACAACCCCCCCGGGGTCCCGTGAACACTCCCTTAAGTACAGGATTCCCGCGGGCTACATTCAAACTGACCAATAGGGGACAGAATTTGGGGTACACATGACCAGGGAACAGGGAGAGAGAAACCCCGTGCCCCACGCATCCACTCATGCTCATCCCCCCCACGGGGGTCACCTCTTCACAGTAGTACCTCAAACCAGAGAGAATTATGAACTCAACCAACGTAGTGACTACTTTAGCCCAATACAAAGTAAATAAACCCAAAATGTAATTATCACTACTTTTTCACTTTCCTCCGCCCCCAAATTGGGCGCTAATATTATTTGTTTTGGTTTGAGACAAATTTAGAGGAAGGTCCGAAATTAACACATCATCTAATAGAAGGCAGATTTCAGCAGCCCCTCTCTCACCAGGCCCGGAAAGAAATTCCCCTAAGGAAAGGGAAAAAAAACCAATTTATTTAACAAGCAAAGTGCACTCAGGCACTGAAAAAAGAATGAATAATGTTAAATAATAAAACCTCTCACTGTGGAGAAGACCTGGGAAGATTTCAAAGTCATTTGTGGGTGTTGCTCTCTCCTCTCCATAGCTGGGGTTCGGCGTAGCCCCCATCAGTCCATGGTGTAGGGCCTCCCGGTGAGGTCCTGGTGTTGCTGAACAGCCCAGATGAGAAAAAAAAAAAAAGCCAAAGTCCCAGGAAACTCTATGCTTTAGCTAACGAACCAGAATCTAGATAAAAAGCAAGAGAATGCCGCTCTCTTCCCTGCTGCAGAGAGCCGAGAGCTGAGGAAAAGCAGGAAGGTGTTTTTCCTCAGCTCTGCCACAGGAACGCAGGGTCCTTGAGCACAAACTGTTCTGAGAAATTCGCCTGTCTTCTCTCCCCCCTCTCCTGAGAAACAGCTGAAAGACACAGAAAGGCACAGGACTCATGTCTGGCATGGGGCAGACGATAGAGAATACAGTATCATAGTCACTCCAGGCCAAGTATTGATGCAGTTTAGGATTATTACCTGCAGAACCAGTTTTTGTTCCTTGCCTAAATCTAAAGCTGCAACTGAAAAATTTAAGTGTTGTCCACTAAGAAAATAATTACATGTGTGTAATATTTTCCAAATATTTCTTCAAATCAATATACAAATAGGCATTTACTCTGTTCTCATGCACCCTGTAGTTCATAGCAATATTGTATTTTCTGGGATTAAATATCAGAAATATTTTGTCATAATTATTGATTATTATATAATTGAGAAATTTTGTAAAGTAGAGATACTTGGATACATTACAAAATTACAAAATTATTAAATAATCCAGTTTGGGAATTTGAGACTGTTCTTGTACAAAGACAAAGAAAACTTGATGGAATTGAATATATTATGTCTGCTGTGTCTTAACTTCATAGGAATGAAAGTTACCCTACTTTTTTTTCCTTTGAGATTCATATTAAAAATAAAACTGGGGGAAAAAAAAAAAAAAAAAAAGCTGAAAAATGCCAACACAGAATGCGTTAATAAACACCAGGTTAAGCTTGACTATAGTGTTTCGCACATTTATTTTCATTCCTGTAGGAGTAAAATATCCAGCCAAAGTCAAGTGTTTATCATACAGGCGTGATTTACTGAACCTTAAAAGGATACAAAATAATGTAACATATTTTCTTGCACATTCTCTGATGTCTAACTTTGCTATTTTTGGACACATTTACATCTGACACAAACAGAAAATGAAGAGTTT
This sequence comes from Mystacornis crossleyi, assembly GCA_013400655.1. Taxonomy (NCBI): domain Eukaryota; kingdom Metazoa; phylum Chordata; class Aves; order Passeriformes; family Timaliidae; genus Mystacornis; species Mystacornis crossleyi. The sequence goes on along the minus strand of VYZQ01054112.1, from coordinate 6,147 downwards.
CAGTGAAAATTTTTGAGAGGAATCTATTTGATTTGATTTTTAAAAAGTTGATATATTATGTTTGCAGTTCCAAATTTGTCTTTTACTCTTTGAGATCATCTATACCACATTAACAGTATTCCTTTGTCTTTTTGTTTTTAGAAAGAATGCAATCAAAAAAAATTTTTTTTAGGTTTAAATTTCAACCAGCAATTTAAACTGGGGAAAAGTAAATTTCATTTATTTTAGATTAGAATAATTTGAAAGAATTGTTCCAAGAATTTTCAATGGGGCTATAATCCATAATCTTAAGTAAAGTCTCTCCAAAACAAAGGCATCTTAGGTGTGAGATCCTTCCAACATTTTGCTCCACATATTTCCACCTTTTTTTTTTTGTACTTCTTCCTAAACTGCACACAGTCGCAGCCAGAATATCTACTTACATTGCACATATATGGTTTTAATTTTTGTCATCAAATGTAATGGATGACTTAAACTGCTGGCTTGTGGTGAAAACACATTTTTAATTCCTCTTTCCTGTATATGAAGGGCACTGATCTAGATATTGAAAGAAAAAAGGACCTCCACTATCAATGGCTATAAAACAATGAGGTAGATACACGTTGTTTCAGCATCTCCATTATACCAGGTTACACTGGAACATTAGAGGATTTATAGCTCTGAGCAGATAATTCTCCCCGGATTTCTATGTGGCTGGCTGCACATATCTTTGTGTGAGAAAGCTAAACCATAGAGAATTTCACTGTCCGTATGAACTAGATTAAGAAACAATACTGACAATCTGAGAATAGTCTGGGAAAAAAAATGAATCAATGAATCTCTCAAGAGACCAAGCAGGTTATAATAGCAACCACTATGAGCAGTACAAATTCGCAGTGATACCAGTGGAGAATCATGATGTGATAGTTTCACATACCAAATTTATAAGTAAAAAAGACACAGTGCTATTGGTTAGGAAGCAAGCTTTACAATGGTTAAGAACAGTCAGAATCCATACACTTCAGTACATGAAAAAACAAACAAACACCAGGGAAGAATTATTTTGTGGATGACAAGAACTTTTCAGTGGAATTGACTAAAATTAGGATAAGATGAATAAGTTTAATAATTTGAACAAAATCCAATCACTATTCTGCTTCCATAAACTATTAAATTATATAAGACAAAAACACTAATATACCAGTTCTGTACCCTGTTACAGTAATACCTGAACTTTTTGCAGAAAGCTGAACCAGAAGATACTATCCAAACATACTATATTTTAAATTATATAAGTAGTATCAGTCTTATACATAAAAATAATTCAATATTTATAGTCACATAATCATCGAAAGCAGAATTTCCTTACAACTAGACCAACTTTTTATTTAAAGAACAACTGAGATAAGCACTAAGGTAGTTAAGACATACATTTAAACAGGAAATTATCAAAAAAAAACCCCACAATGAATGCAGATTACACCACTAGCAGCAGCACAGAAGGTCTTAAGATGTTTTTGTACATTCACATTGACTGTTCCTGCCTATCTTCTTGCCTTTACAATGCTTGCAATTGCTGTAACTAATATACTTCATTATCCTGGCTATTCTGCTGTATTTTTCTTGTTCCTGTATCTGATACCTTATTTTTGTGTTAAAAATAAACAAACAAATGAAAAACATCTGGAGTTATCAACTATAAGGTGTATTTTTCTGATTTTTGTTAAAAAAGGATAGTTGTAAAATAGGAATGATTATCCTGATTATTCTACCTTTCTATATTGTGTATTGGTGAAAATATATTTTGTATGAGCAGATTGATATGCCCAGAATTTTATATCATGATCAGTTTGGAATATTTGTTTCTCACAAAGGGAGAATGTTCTTCCATCGTTTGATGTTAACATCAATTTGTGCTTTGCTCATTCAGTGAGTTTACCGATGATACAGAACTGGGAGGAGTGGCCAATACCGCAGAGTGCTGTGCAGCCCTTCAGAAGGAGATGGGCATAGAAGAATCTCTGCAATTCAACAACGGCAAATGCAGGGTCCGCCACCTGAGGTAGAGTAACCCCCTGCAACAGCACAGCCTGGGGACCGACCTGCTGGAGAGCAGCTTGCAGAGAAGGACCTGGGGGTCCTAGTGGACAACGAGCTGTCCCAGAGCCCGCAGTGCCCTTGAGGCAAGGAAGGCCAGTGGTATCCTGGGGTGCATCAGGGAGAGCATTGCCAGCAGGCCCAGGGAGGTGATCCTGCCCCTCTACTCAGCCCTGGTGAGGTACATCTGGAGTGCTGTGTCCAGTTCTGGGCTCCTCAGTACAAGAGAGACATGGAGCTCCTCGGGTGGGTCCAGCAGAGGGAAACGAGGATGACTGGGGACTGGAGCATCTCTGTTACAAGGAAAGGCTGAGGGAGTTGGAGCAGTTCAGCCTCAAGAAGAGATGACTGAAAGGGGACATCAACAATATGTATAAATATCTAAAGGGGGAAAGTCAAGCGGACGGGGCCAGGCTCTTCTTGGTGGTGACAAGTAACAGGACACAAGGCAGTGGGCAGAAACTGATGCACAGGAACTTCCACCTGAATTCGAAGAACTTCTTTGCTGTGTGAGTGACCAAGCACTGGAACAGATTGCCCAGAGAAGCTGTGGATTCTCCCTCATCGGAGATATTCAAGAACCTTCTGGACACAATCCTGTGCCATGTGGTCTAGCAGGGGAGTTGGACCGGATGACCCACTGTGGTCCCTTCCAACATTAGCCATTGTGTGATTCTGTGATGTGCTTCAATTAAAAAAATACCAATTTTCATTTACTCTGTGAAGGAAGCCAGGAAAAACTGCCTTGGGTTTTAGAAACTTTATAGGATTAAGTCCTAATCTTTTT
>VYZQ01054111.1:16652-38488 GCA_013400655.1 Mystacornis crossleyi | reverse complement strand
AAGACAAACCACAACACCTATTTTCTTATTGATATCTTCTGGACATGAGCTGCATTTGGGAATATACTTTGTGCTGGAATTAAACCTGTCATCTTTTAAATGTTTGCAGATCTTTCAGCATTGATGGAATGCTATAGTGTTTGCATATAATGCATATGAGATTACCAGATAATGCAAAGCATTTCCAATTCTAGGCTGATGTCCCCACACCCATCCTTCACCTTTCTTGTCTTTCCTTCTATGGAGAGTAAAAATAAACAGAGTGTCCATAAAAATATGTGAAAAAGACAACTCAGATTTCCAGGTGATTATTCAGAATGGAAGGGAATATTAACTTTTAAATCTCACTTTTAAAATTTGCTTATGACATGCTAAAGCAACTCTATTTGGTAGGTCTTAGTACCTGTCATGCTTTGAAGATGGCAGGGTTTGTGGTAGTGGTCATGCTTCTGTGTGAAAAAAGATGGCCAAAACTACCTTTTTTTTTTACAATCCAGGCAGAGTATATTTTAATAAATACAGACAATCTAAGCTACTGGTTTCCTATTTTCTTTTAGTCACCAGTTTCTGATCTGTCCATTTTTTGTGACATTCACCAGCATTCCACCGCCAGGAATAGCACCAATGTTTCTCAGCAGTTGTTGCTTTACTGCTCCATCATAATTTGCTTCCATATGACAAGAAATACTTTTAGGTCAGATTCAAAGCTGAGTCAGAGTGATCTTGTGCACATTTGTATCTGATTTATAAATCAACACCTTAGGAAATCCTTTCTTAGGAAGCCTGTTATGATGGACAGCATTTCAAGATAAGATAGATGTAAGCACATGCATGAGAAGATGAAAAGTAAAAAGCTGACTGCTCCTAACATTTTTCTTCTAAATGATCTTTTGCTCTCCACATTAGACTTTCTGCACATAATTTGCTTGTAATTATAACAAGGTTATCGGGCAATTTCCGTTCTTATACGATAGTGAACTGTTATCACATTACATACTTACATCGATCCAAACGGTGTTTGCTGCAAGCCCTCGAGTGTGTGAAACATGTTTCTGACATGTTATAGCACAGGTGCCCTCAGCAGCTGTGATGGTCTGAGCATTTCAGTAGCTCACGTGATCAGAACCTTTATTTCGAAGAACATTTCAGAATCAGCAGTGTTGAAAGTCACTCATCCTCAGCAGAGCGTGAGGGCTGTGCTAACAGTGTGCAAACAGGCACAGCACAGGCTCAAACCATCCTCAATACAAGCATGGCCTGAATGTTGGAGCTTGGAGCATACCAGGAGTGAGACACTTAAGAGAGGGTGGGCAAACAAATTTGCTGCTTGTGCTCGGTTTTCACCAGCTACAGGCTATGTGGGTTTTCCAACTAGAAAATATTTTCTGCTGAATCATAACTCCTGTCACAATATGTTAACTATCCAAATCTAGTAACCAAATACCACACTGAGAGGGGCTAGAAATACATTTATACTACTTGTATTAGAGGAATTACTTTCATATATATTGCAATCCTTATCTTTCAGCCAGGCCGAGCTGCCACAGAAAGGAAGGAGGTCAAGGCCTTCTCCTTTTCAGCTACCCTTTTCCTATTCTTTTTGCTTTCCTTTGTCCGTTTGCCTCATCACAAATCAATATGGAATGAGATTGGTTTGCTGGACAGCAAGCTGGTACCTGATGGAAATAAAATGAATGAATGTGGAAAGCAGAAAATAGAGTGAAATGTCTTACGTGGTGAAATAATTCAACAATGTTAACTGTGCTATTAGACCTCTTCAAAGAAAACAGTCAAAAAAGTCACCATGGCTTTCAGAATCCATCACGACACAGAGTAGAATACTTGAAAACAAATAATGTAAAAAAAATATTTTTTTCTTTCACTACATTAAACAAATGTTAGTGGTGGAACAGCAGTTACTGCATTCACCCACTACATGAAGAGAGTTGTCATATCCATGTGATAAATAAAACTCCCGCCCACTCAGCCTGAAATACCCACAGGCCCACTTTTGAGCACTGGTGACATGTGCTCTGTATGCATGACTACTCTGCAGTTCGGTTTCCTGTGTGCCATAATGATGCATATTAAAGATGTATATCATAAAAGTATAAGGGGGTCTGTCATGTGCATTGTTTTGTGCTGTATTCCCCAGCCCGAGGGATTAGTTGGTGTAAACTACTCAGGATCTCCACATTTTCCAGATGAGTCACTGGAAAGAAAACAGTAATTAGAGCATCCAATATGAAACTGAGAAACATGATTGAAAGCTGTGCTGACTTGCAAAATGAATGGTGCTGGTTTACACTGTTAGAAACTCCCTGCTCTGTGGAATCTCTTTTTTTCCTTACAATAAAAGTGTGTCATTCCTGAGTAACATCAGGCTCACACTTCCATGGCAAAAAAATACCATCATAGCACCAAGTTTCATTTCCACTCAATCACAGCCAATTTTCATCTCTCTAAGCCTTTTTGAAAGCTTCCTTAAACATACATTTTTCATCTTATGGCAAATCTATAGTATTTGTTTAAATAATTTAAATTTGGAGACAGGAAGATTAAGAAGTGACCCTCACAGCAGATGTTCTTTTAGTTGCTTGCAACTGGCATACTGCTGAGCTGGATGTCAAGTCCCAATATCCCCAAAGACTAGTAGATGATCTGGTTCCCAAGTGCAAAATAAGCATTCAAATGTCATGTATTATTCAAAGCATCAGGATATTTCAAGTGTGAAAAGACATAGTTAGCTGCTTCTCTAACAAGAAGTTTTCCTGTCTTATGAGCTGAAGATGATTTAAACAATTTAGAAGTGATTTATGAATCACTTGGGGTGATTTAAACAGAACTCTCCACAGCTCTCCCACAGCTTTCTGAAATATATAAACAGTATTTAATCTATGAGGCCATTCGTAAAGAAAAAATCATTTCTTGTGTGCAATAAATAAAAATTCATTTGTTCATTATTTATAAAAGTTGCCTTAATTTCACAGAACAATAGAAGTAAAACCAGAACAATATGCTTCTATTTACAATGGAATTTTTATAAATCCTTTCCCTGCTAAGTCATATTTGATGGGATTTTTTAGCTGTTTCACCTGTACTTTCAGAATGCAGTCTGCTCAGAATAGTGAGTGACTTTCTCCTAATTCAATAAGCTGTTCAACCACAGAGCATTGACAACTGCCTTTGTGAAACCCAGTATGAACTGACTTGTGAAAGTCAATTAGAATTCAGTATTTGGTTAGAGATTCTTATGCATACAACATCCAGACACCTCGCCAGTCAGATTGTCTCAACATGGATGTGTGTAGATTTATTTTACCTGTAATTTGTTTATTTACCCTATCACAGAATGAGATCCTTACCAAATTAAGGACAAATTAAATCCATTGTCCTTCAGCACCAGGGGTAACTTATTCAGCCCTCTGCTGACATTTTTTAGCAGCCTGCTGATTTCCTGCTTTTAGATAATTGTATTACAATGCGCCATAAATCCATAGCAGCAGAAGCAGTGTAAACCCAGCTCAGTACCTCTATTTCCCTTCTTACTGAGGAATGAAGAATTGATTCCTCCATCCCTCGTTGCAGTCCTCTGACATCACTACAGCCGCTCCTTGTCACATCTCACGGGCACTTAACGAGCGTGGCACGGCTGGCACAGGTTCCAGCAGTGCAAACAAAAAGCACATGGGGATTTTTGTTGTCTGATAAGTAAATTACTGTGGCAGTCATGATGTGGATTACAAAAGAAAAAGCTGAGGTGAGACTCTAGATTTCCATAGGAAAGAAAGACTAAAACTAAACCAAAACAAACATAAAAAAGGGTGGATTGGAACTTTTTGTTATCAAGAGACCAGAAAATCAAAATTAAGCAAACAACACAACAAATCAATTCCAAGTACACCTTTGCAGGATTCCTGCCTGAGAAACTGTGAGACTGTATGTTTTCAGGCTATTCAAGCCTTGTTTTATTTTCTGGACTGCCCTGTGAGACACTGCTGTGCTTCCCGACTCTCCATTTCTCTGTTCCCACCTTTTCCCTGCAGTGTGGCAGAAGAAATTGCAGCACGCCTTGAAGTCATCCCTGTTACTACCCTTGTCTATTTTCCTTTTTTGTTTTGGAAACAAGTGCAGCCCTTCTCACCACTGTGATAAACACAAATCAGCTGGAGATCCCTGAATGCATCACTCATGTGAGGGAGCAGCAAAGGCAGCCAGGGGCAGCCCTAGCCTGAGGAATAGGGCTGGGCCCACATTTGGATCATATTGCCTGTGATGGTTATAGAGGTACTCCTGAAAGAACACCACGGCAAAATGTTCCCTAAATATAGAGTTACTATCTCCAGGATTATATCAATGATGTTTTTGAAACTCCATCTATCTTCCTCTGGTGTCCCCGCCTCCTTTTGAGTCTGATTGAGAGTGCAGTCTGAAATGCTGTATTATGTATTTTAATAAGATCTGAATACATGATATCTACCTGCAGAAATATGAATTATGTTCTCCTGATTCAGAGTCTGATTTTATACACCCTCTATTATGGTGCAGATGTTCTTCCTTTCCACTGTGTTGATTATTCTTGTCAATACCTATTTTAATTTGCTCTGGCATTATTCACACAGAAAAGCTTTCCTTGTGTCTTTGATTTACCTCTGCAAACCTTAATATCTAACTTCAGGTGTCTGAACTCAGTCCATTTCTCCTCTCACTTTCATTTCAGAAAATGTCAGAATTACAAATATACATTGTAAAAAATCCAAGATTCCTGTGCAACAGAAATATGACTAAACAGTGGTACAGCCCAATCTACGTTATCTTTAGTGGTTACCAAAGCCACTAGGTATTTTAAAAAGTGTATCTTCATCTAGCAATATTACAAATAGATGGACATATTTCTGGCCTATATGTTCTTGCTTTGGGGCAGCAATACTGTTCTTTGTAAACCAACAAAAGATCTAATCACTTAGCTGCATGAAAATGTTGATTTATTGCTGTCTTTCACATTGGAAATTGAAAAATCTAATGTAGAGAGTGAACAAATCTGCATATATGCACTATGCATGTATCTGTTTATGGGTCTGTTGTCTTCCAGTCACCACATCTCCAGTAAGAGGCACCAGATACATTTTACAATGGTATTCAATAATGTTTATCTAGGTCGTCGAGGTCCTTCATGGGGAATTTGCCTTCCTCCTCCTTTTTTAACCTTGGTGTTTGTGAGTTGCTTAGGTGCAGCTCTGTGTCTTGTGGCAGGAAGTGTCATTTTAAACGTGAGGGTAGTGGTGAAGCAGAGCTGGTGGAAGAGAAACATTTACATCTTGAGTAAGTGTCCTGTGCGACAAATGCAGAGACTCAAGGGCACAGGTTTCAAGTGGTTTGAAGTGTGCCTGGTCAGTCATCCTGGGAAAGTGAGACTATATTTTATGAATCTTTTTGCTCTGTTCATGGTTATCACCGAAGTAGGCAGGTGGCATGTTTTGGTGGAGGTGAAGATGGCTAAATTTCTCCTGAATTACTTCACGGTGAAAATCTCAGTGAAGAATTTAGAAAGAAATCTCTGTTATGGATGTGAGCTTGTTAAAAAACAAACCAACCCAGTCCCATTTGTATGGAAATGTTGTAAGTAGACACGCTAATGAGAGCACTTTGAATAATAATTACAGATCTTGCAGGTGCCTAGGCAGGGCAGGATTTCAGGGAAATGTGGCCTGAGCAGAGAATGGGAAATATCTAAAACAGCAGATCACTGAATGAGATGGTAAAAAGACTCTTAGAGGTACCAGGGTATTGCTGCAGCCGACATGCCTGTGGAGCTTTCAGAAAGTTTTGGTTTGAGCGAGTTCACAGCAAGCAGGGAGGAGAGGTATTTCTAAGATTTTTCGATTTATATTTTGTACTGCTCAGCACAACTAGGCTTTGATGCAGAAAAAGATTTTACTAGTTTATGCTGTAATAAAACATTGGGTTTGTGATACAAGACTCCTGTGCTTTTGCTGTTCTCTGTTTTACAGAAAAGGTAAGGCAAAGCCCCATCAGGATTCCATCTCTCCCACTACGGGCTCTGAGATTTCAGAGCACCTTCCTGATGTGGTTCCCTTTTGCTGCAAATTTCTGCTATACTGGGAGTGGGAGTTAAAAGCCCATTTGTTGATTCCATACCTGAGACAGATGAACTGCAAAAGAATCAGAGATGGCAGCCCGAGGCTACCTGAGGTTCCCACTTCGGTGCCAGGTTTCCGGAAGACACCTGACATGCCCCAGCTACCAGAGCTGCAGGAGCTCCCAGGCACTAGGAAAGCCTCCCAGGTACCCTCCAGCTCCTGCCAGTGCCAAGGCAGGAAATGCCCCACTGCAGCAAGAACTGTGCCTGTCCAAAACAAGGAGCTAAGTCACCTCGGCTGTTACTCTGATGATTTTAATAATCATCCCTTTTCACTGCTTAGACCAGAATGCCTCTCAGGATGGGAATTACCCTTTAAAATGGGGGCAGGTGGATGTCACCTGGATCTCATAAAAGGAGAACAGGGGCAGCTGGGGTTGGCTCTCCAGGGTGTCTGTAGAAGTTGGCTCTTCGAAGCTGGTAAGGGAAAGCTGTGCTGAGCATAGGCTCTTGTAGCTGTGGTGGGGCTTCTTGCCTCCATGAGATGAAGGAAGAGTGCAGAGCTGCCATTACCTGAGAGGAAATGCACTTTGGTGCCTGGCTCAGGCGCTGGCTGTACAACCTGAGGCCAGTTTCATGCTGGTGTGGCTGGAATAGCTGCAGTGCAGCGTGAGTGCAGGAGAACTGAGCTATGGGTGCTGCCACCCTTTGCCGTGTATGGAAAACAGACAGTAAGAACAGCAGTGATCTGTTGTGTTTGACTTTATTGTTATTTAAGATTATAGTAAATACTGGCTATGTGCTGGGATGCAGATTGTAATTGCTCATCTTCCAAAGATAGATATAGGTACCATTAACCTGTGCCCTGTTTATTTTTTCTAAATCACTAATTTAGTTCAGTGGTTTTATAGTGCCTTTTTACTATTATAATATCTAAATGTAGTGGAAGAATGCTTATGTTGGGCTTTTTTTTTCCTTTTTTTTTTTCTAATAATGAAACCACTCCCCTTAGCCTGATGAAGATGGAATCTGCTTCTGTCCTTGTATAGAACTATGGTTTTGTTTACATGGCTTCTGGCTCCCTTCTTTGCCTAGGCTTTCTCACTTGCAGTTTTCAGTAGCAAAGCAACAAACATCTGAAAGGCTAAACCTCAACAAAACTGTGACCCTTAATCAGTATTCCCTTCTTTCCATCTCTTAAAAACCTCTTTTTTCTGGACACTCTGTGCAGCCTTTTTCTTGACACTTCATGGCTGTCTTGAATGCTTATGGTGTAAAAGGCAATCCCCTGATCTATTTGCAGCTCTCTGCCCAGATGGAGACTGCTGTACAGCAGGTACTGGTACTGGAGACTTGGAAGCCTGTCCAGAAGCAAATCTAATTGAAATAATAGTAATATGGACAAGGCATTCAGGTCAGGGTGATGAGCTCTAATGTGCAGGTAACTTGCAGTTTCCCCTCAGCACTTTACAATCAAACGGTACGGCCTCTTCTTATTTCTGTCTCTTAATCCTCAATCCTTGCCACATTCCTTCATTATCTTTTGTGTTGTAATCTTCCATACTTTCTTCCTCTCTTCTTCTTTCTGTGACTTTCTATACGTGATGGATAACTTGTCATATACTGTCAACTTTCTCACTGCTGAGCAGTGATAATGGTCTTGTAGAAATTGTAGGTGCACAGTAGGCAGATGTGTCATGCTTCCGTGTGCCCTCTGCAGGCAAACCTGCTTTGCAAACCTTCAGTCAAACTTGGAAAAAAGTCTTGTCACCAATTCTTGGTTGTGCTTTATGCATTGACAAAGCAACACTCTTATCTCAGCACACTTAAGCCACTGCAGAGCTGGAATTGTTGCTTTAGCAGCAGATGTGCTGGCAGAGTTCTTACAGCAACCGAAGACGTGCCTCTTCTGGGACAGATTTCTGCATTCTTGTGCAATAAAAATTATGCCTTAAACTGCTCCAGTGCAAATCATGCACTCATGTAGATGTGGTCTCAGACATAGGTATTTGTGTACATAGTGAGTGGTCTCCTGTGGAGGAGAGACAAACGTGGAAGGAGACTGGGCTAATAAAACACGCTTCTGCTTCAACAAAAACCCCTGTCTTCCCTTCACAGAAATGGATACAATCTTTTCTTGAGTGGCCTAAAGGGAATAAACAAATCTCGTAGTGTGCTGACGTATCTTTTACTAGTTCCAAATTATTTAGAAAAGTTGTAGTATTTCTCTTCTTTTTGCGGGGGGAGGTCTGTACTTCAGAATTGTTCTCCGGGCAGCCAAGGACCTGTACAGCTGCTGTGGGTGGGGCAGATGCTGCCTTGGTAGTTACCAGCAGCAAGGCGAGAGGCTGGCTGGTGCCTGGCTCAGGGCGTGAGGACCGCGGTGAGAGAAGGGATGGGGAGCAGCATGGAAAACATTAGTTACACAAGCAGGTGTAAGTGGAGGTCTGGGGTGTAGGTGGGATTTAACTGGTTTAGGTACTGCGTTACATGAACTTGATTGTGATTTATGAAGAATTGAACATTATGAAATAGGACTATTTAGTTGCTATTCTAAATGCTGCACTTACTAACACGTAGTCTCTTCGTATTTTGCTCAGAAGCTGTCTAAAAAACATTGAAGTCCACTTATATTGTCATAAACACAAGTAAACATGTTGCTTTTTGTTAAAAACAGAAGCCGGAAGGGCCGATGGATCTTGCATTCAGTAATGTACACATTGTAAATAAAGTGTGTCTCCTGTTCTCATGGCTAGCTTGTCTCTTCAGGCCAGAAAACATTTCTGGGAGCATTTCCTTGCTGCTCCTATCTCTTTATCCCTCTGGAATCTTACACTAATACTGTATTTTTCTAAAATTAGGCTTAAAAACTTCTCTAGGCCCTTTCATTTTGTAATTTACACCTGGAACTCAGCGGGGGCGGGGGTGGGGGGGAAGGAAAAAAGTCTGATAAGGTTTATTTTCTTGTAAGCCTCTCAGATTGCAGCCCTTTCTATTTGAGCTGCAAAATCCTAAATCACGCTAACAGGATGCCTGAAATGGACACTGGTGGAGAATAAAAAGAAAAAAAAGTCTGATACAGATACTATCAACTATTTTTAGTTCCTAACAGCCCAGTATTGCTCTTACCCAAGAACTATCCATGGTGTTTCTTTCTCTCTTTCTTGTGGCTCTCATTTCTGTGATGACAGAGAAACAAAAATACTAAGTAAGGGTATCCAGAGTAGATGGACATTACTAGAATTAGGGGGCAATTTGACCATACACTGATCTGTATGATTGCCCTCCTCTTTGGGAGATTGCAGCGGTGTGATTGCAATCATTTCTGCTGGTCAGTGTTTTTAGTGTTAACATAGCTACCCAGGGAGCCAGCCAGGCTTTATGTCTTTGGAACCAAAAGAAAAAAAGAAGAAAGTGTGTCTGTGATATTATAGCAGTTCCATGTGAGTTGGTGGCATGTAGCAACCAGATTTCATATCTAGAAACTACTTGTGGTACAGTCTTCAGTGTGCAAGATATGAGAGCTGCCTCTGTAGGAAGATGATTTCTATTACTGCCACATTAATTCTCCCTGTAAAATAATTAAAAAAAAAAAACCTTCCTACTTGCTTCCAGTTGTTTCCCTAAATGTTTGTATTTGTACATGTGTTCTGAAGATTCAGTGCTAAGCAATGCTGAATAGGTCTTGGATGTTTTAGTTCTGCAGTCAAGATACCCAAAAGGTACAAGAGCTGTATATAAGCATTGGTGTGTTTGGCTGCTGGTCTGGGACAGAGTATTCTCTGTACTTAAAGCTGGCCAAGTTCAAATTTTTTAATTGATAGGCATTTTTAACTGGAAAAATACAGTTGAGAGTTTTAGTCTTGAAATCCCCTAAGTACCTGATGTAAACATTTAGCATATTTTACAGGTTCACTTTGGGAAATGGTTGCAATTAAATGCTGCCTCCCAAGGAGGTGTCTCTCTCAAGCTGTATGTCCTGGAGAAGAAGAGAAATAGGAATTTATGTGAGAGAAAACACAACTCCAGAATGTCTCACTACACCAAGTCCTGTACTGAAGTGGCTGTTGTGAAAAATAGAGCCAGGACCACAAAACTCAGCAGCATGAAGAATGTGGTATACAGCAGCTGCCAGCGATATCTGTGCATCCTGGGACACTTCCCAGTTCCCGCGCCTTGACACTTCTTTCACTCGGGTTTGTGGAAAGAGTTTGGGTCTATGAACTAGCTGGTGGTGAGAAACAGGTGCCTTGCTGTATTTTGGGGCAGGCCTCTATCCTGCAGCTTGTCCTCTTCCGGAGCAGAAGGTTGTAGGGTGCAGCTTATTCCCAGCCGTGCTGTCCCGAGGGGTCAGGGGATGCTTGTCTGTGCGTGCCAGGTAACGTGGCCCTGGGGATGGAGCTCTGCACCTCTGAAGGGGAGAGGTCAGTGCTCCCCCTCCCTGCCATGAAATGAAAGCAGCCGACACCAGTCTGGTTAGGAGGGGAGCTGCTCCTAGGCTGACAAGGTGATGGTGTGCACGTGTCTCCTTAGCTTAGTGCCCTTTGGGAGCTTCTTTCTTGAGCTAGAATTTGTGGAATCTTTGAAGNGGGCAGTGAATTTTTTGTATCTTTTTTTTTTTTTTTTTTTTTTTTTTTTTTTCTTTTCTATTAGGAGAAATGAGTTGTTGAAGTCCCTGAAATGTTCAGTTTTCATCCTTATGCAAGATAGTGAGGAGTACACTCTTTTCATCCCTTAGGTAATTATTTGCTTTATTATTGCACTGTAGTGAGATAGGATTAATGTAGGTTACAAGTAGTAACAGAATAGGAAATAAGACAACAATAAGCACAAGAGCAAAAGATAAAAATAGTCTCAGGAATTAACCTAGTAGTTTGAGAATTGCATGAATTTATAAAATGCTGGTAACTATGTTTAAATCTAGTTTTCTTTCTGATAAAGAATGCATTTTCAAGTATTATGCATATGGGATTCATCCGGGATGTAAGAAGTTGAAGAATTTCAAGTGTTCAGCGGCAGGAATGAAGCAATAAAATTTTGACTTAGGTTGTCAACCTGAATAAACTATTAACGACCCCACAGCAATTACAAGTTACAGCTAATAAGGGTGCAATAAAAACACAAATACAATTGCTTTTTCCCCCTTAGCATTTTCTCCCTGGTCCTGTCAAATTAGTTTTCCTGCCTCGTTCCTTAGTTGGTTTTCCAAACCATTCCATGCCCTCAGTAAATCATGAGACCTTTCTCATGAGTAGATTTGAACAGTCAATTTTGAATATAGGAAATTAAATGAAGAATCACACTTCATAAGCTTGGGCTTATGGAGTATTCGCTTTAGATAATTCAAGGGTTGAACATTCATGGGTGAATGTTCAACCTGGTCTGGCAGGCTCCAGTCTCTGAAAGGTGGGCGACTGAAACATCTATGTTTGCACAGAAAGGCAAGTTACATGATAGCCAGGAATTTGCTCTGACCAGCCTGTTTGCCAGGTGTCATCTTTAATAGTTGTTTACTTCTTATATTATTAATAACCAGGCCAATGGGCCAATCACCTTTAGTGGGGTGTTTGTTTGTTTTTTTTGTTTGTTTGTTTTGTTTTCTAATTTTTTTTCTTTGTTTTTGCTTCCTTTTGCTTGTTGTAGTTTTGGCCAGTTGTGCTGGCAGGTGGCTGCGACTGCACTGAAGTAGCCCCAGCTGCTGCCAAGCTCTGCTTTGTGGGAGCTCGGCCACACATAAATGCTGCTGTACATTGAAAGAAACATCAACATGAAAAGAAAATGATCACAAATGTGAGCCAGCTACATTGTGGTGTACAAGTGTTTATATAGCAGTCAAGTATAACCATGATTTAACCACATGCGAGGAGGCATTTTCTACTTCTGCTAGCTATGTAAAACCTTAGGGATTAAACTGATTTAAATAAATTAAGGGCAAATGCAGTCTGGGATGATGTTATATTGAAAGGCCTAGAATGTGTTCTGCTGCAGATACTGTGATACTGACTGATAACTTCAGAAGACTTTCCTTGATTAAGCACTTCTGTGAATCTTGGTTATATCTGATAAGCAGGAAAATTGTGTCCCTAAAGATAACCAAACTGTATTAACAAGAGGATTAGAATGATTTGATGTAGAAACTTTTCCCACTAAACTCTTAAAGAAGATTATGTTTGTTTAATCTTATAATTTAAGTGCAATGGAAATTTAGAATAGCTGAAATTGCCATTCATTTATTTAAATGTCTTACTTTGGGACAGAATGCATTATCAGAGGGCTTAATATTGAAACTACTTCTAAAAGTCTGAATTTTCTATGTAGCATGGTCAAAGTATGATTTCCAATCTATAACTTCTTTGCAAAACACTCTGGATTGATCTGTTGAATTAGACGCATCACTAAATTCTTACCTGTATCTATATGTGCTTCCTCATTCACAGAAGGTTGGGGTGTGAGGGAAGAGAAGATCTTCAATGACTTCTCCCTGCACGGAAGTTGCTTTCCGTGTTGGGATTGTTCTCCTGATGATTAACTGACTCTTACAAATGAGCATGAGCAGTTAGCAGAAACTGAGAACTAGAAAGTTTCACAGTTTAGGGCTATCTCTGTCAATATTATTGTTTCAAAGAGATTGCTTCAGTCAAAATGTTGATATTATTCATTTGTAGTCAAACATTGAGCTCTATTGCTGTTCTGTTTGTTTGGTAAATAAGTGACTTTTTCATTGCTGTAAATGCTGAGTTATTTGATAGCTGTTATTCTTTTCACTGTTAATTTAAGTTCATATGTCTCCATTAGGACTGAATGCTGTACTGAGAACCTCTCCTTGGTTTACTGAAAGGGTGCTTTGCAGCATCAGTCCAGCTCCTCTTAGGGCACGAGTAATGCCACTGACTTGAGTACATGGCCAGTTTGGGAAAGAGGGTCACGGTGGAATTGGAACAGAGGGGAGCAGAGTGCAACTTGAATGAAACTGCCTTTAGACATCAGGCTAGGTGTCTCTTAAATACTTCACTGGGTGGGGCTTGGCAGCTGTAGAAACTGTGTTGATGGATTTCTCAGACCTACCAACTAAACAAATAAGAAACACTCCTACTTAGTTTTGCCATACTGGCCATTACAGGGAAAATTTACATTTTGTTTTAAACTGTGTTCCCATGCTGTGCTTCACTGTATCAGTCCTAGCTTTTTTAAAGCGAGCAATAGCATATTTTGTGTTTAGGCCTATCCCTTATTTAAATCAAGAGACACTATGAAAGTGTAAGGCAGTTACAATCCTGCTCCCTGTTTCTTTGTCTTATTCTTGTTTCCTTCCTCAAACATAATTTTTATGAAATCTAGTAAAAATAATTCTTCTATTTGTTTCAAGCAAAACCCCAATGGTTTATGCTGTACACATTCCTTTGTGCTCAAGAACCAGGGAGGTAGTGTTTGTACAATGACCTATGTTCAGTTTTTCTGCCTTTCAAAGAGTAAAGATAGACTGGAATGTTTCCTGGGGAAGGGGGACAAGTTACTCCATATAGTTAAGAATAAACTGAGATTCATATTCACTTAGACATCTGATACTCTTCCAGATTTAAGCAAGACAGAGCTATTTTACTGGTCCTTAGCATTCCAGTAGATTGATGAATCTAGGACTATTGTAGGAATCTTCCCTTGAAATTGCCTTGTTGTTGTTAGTAGCAAAAAAATGCAAACCCAACACAAAAATCAAAAAACCCAAACCCCCTAGCATAAAGAAGTCCCAAGTTTTTGTCACAGAGTTTTGTTCACCCTTCTCTTGGGATAAGCAGGAATTCTTGTTTGAGTAGCGTAGGCACAAAATCACAGAATCTACAATGTGGCTCTAATGGATGCTCTGGTGCCAATATTCCCTCTCGAGGTTTGACGCCTTTGTACCATTCAAGCCCCGAAACCTGGAGGGGTGTGGAGATAAAAAGAAATGAAGCGTTTGGATAGGAGGAGAGAGAGAGAAGATTTTTAAGGTTTTTTTCATTTTAAGCTATCATAGACTCATTGTATTGTCTGCCCTTGTTAGGTCTCTTGAGGCAGTCAGTAAAGGAAGGGAAAGGATGGACTGCTGGGAGAAAGAAAGGGAGGAGCACCAGACTCTGCAACAGTTTTGCCGGACTCCTCTAGTGCAACTTCTGGTACGTGGCCGTGAGCTAGTAGGGTTTTTTATTACCTAGTTGAAAGTGACCATAACAAACAACCTCCTCAGCAGAACACTGGTTCTTTGAAACCTTTATCTTACGATTCTTTGAAGTAAATTCTGTGTAAACATACTAGCGAAGCGAACGTGTAAAAATCCCTTTCCTAGAATGATGTGTGTTGTTTTTTGGTTTTTTTTTTTTTTTTTTTTTTTTTTTTTTCCCTAGCTATTAACTGGCATTTCAGCTGAGCTGAGAAGAATATAAACAAGCTATGTTTTCATGTATGGTAAGAGAAGAGCTCCCTCTCTAGACTGAATGCATCTCTGAGTAGTGGCAGACTGAGGTCTATTTTCTATTGCTGGCAGTGTCAAGGGTGTGAGCTGCTGCTTTCATCTTCAATAAGACCTGTGAAGAGGAACATCCTTTGGGGGAGTTGTGTTTGGTGAATGTTACAGCTTGATGACAAAGACTTTGAAACTGAGCTCATAGGGTTTAAGTTGTCAAGTCTTAATGTACTTTTCTGATTCATTCTGTGGGGTTCTTTTCTCTTTTATTTCATGATCTTTCTTTAGTTGAGCCTTTTATCATTAAATTATGGGTTTTCAATTTGTTCAAAATCTACCTCTGGACCATGACCATACCAGCAATCTCTACAGCAGTGGCTGAAGTTGATTTACAAATTTGAAAAATCAGTGACCTTGATCTCTTCCACATTTTCCTCTAAAATATGAATTTCATTGATTTTAAAAAAAGCCTGTTTTCACTAAGAATGAAAATAAGCATATCCCTGAGCAATGGCAGACTATAAAGGCTGTAATTAATTTTGAAAAAGTTAAAAATATTTTAAGCCTAAGTATAAACAATTTTAGTTTGAGGCAATGCTTAATTGCTTGTAGCTTTTATCCAGTTAGCACTTGTTTGCTCCTTGGTGCTTTCAGGTGGAATGACTGGCAGTACCAGGAGATGGTTTTGACCTACTGAAAAATAATGCTGCTCAAAAATACTTCAGAATGAAATAGCTTCTTATCCTTGTCACAGGGCTTATGTTTTTTCAGCTTGCAGGAAACAAAAGCAGCTTGGGGTAAAGTGAAATGTGCGTGTGACTGTGTATTTTACAGAGAGCTCAGGAGCTGGTCCTGTACAAGTAAGGATGCGGAGATCATTGATTCTGAGGTGTTACACTGTTCTTCTCAAGTCCTTTTCATTATAACAGCTCTCTCAAGTGAAATTTTTTATGAATTATTAATTTTGGAAGCTAGTACATCCTGACCTCTTCCTTTCTATCTCCTTCAGTGTTGCCCTCATACAAAGACATCTGAGGGCAACCTGTTGGCTGTTTATTAGTAATGACTTTTCTTGGTCAGTTTTGTAAAGGCTGGAAAAACTGCCAGTTGCTTCTGTGCCACTTCAGTTTGTCTTCCTTGGAAGCCTTGCTTACCTTGGGGTAGCCTTTGGTTTTACCAGGGGAGGATCAATACCGGGTAGGAATGCGAGTTTTAGATTTTTTTTTTCCATTTGTACTGTAAGGTTCATACTAATTTCCATCTAACTCAAAATAGTTTGTTTAAAGTGCTTTCTTCCATCCTGACAGCTCATTAGTATATTGTGGTGGTTTGTTTTGTAAACTGAAGAAAATGTTTCTCATAATATTCTTTCTTTACCTGACAGACCACATTTATTTCAAATTTATCCAGCAATACCTTCATCTTTTTATATCTGAAATGTACTCTCACTGAGACCTGGAATATGACTGTAAGATTTGAATAGATGTAGAAATTAAATCATCCAATTTTTCAGTAATAAGATAAGGAATAATTTACCCAAATGTGCAAAAAATAAAAAAGTAACAGCAGTGATTTCTCTCAAAATTATACTTCAGGCCTAAATGCCTTGATGGGACATATTCCTGGGCCACCTTATTGGAGCCCCAGACACGATCACCTGGCAGAGAATCATAAAGCCTCTATTAAATGTCTGTGACTGGAAAGATACATGGAAGGGATGTTTTATAAGCAGAGAGATGTTCCATCAAGGGGTAAATACTTTGTGTTTCTGAAGGCCTTCTTTTATATCAGATTGGATACTTCTACTGCTTTTGCCCAAACTCTAAGGAAGGCAAGTTCTGTATCTCCAACATGACATTTTTTTGCTTAGATGTGAAAGGTCATTTGTCTCTTTTCTCTCAGTAAGTGAAAATGTATTCACATGTCAAATATTTCATGTCAGGGAGAATCCAGATTGTGGACTCAAAAGCTTTTCATGTCATGTTTCTAATTAGGTCTGTGACTCATTCTCATGAATAATATATCAAGCTGCATATTAACATCTAATCCAGCTAAATCATCAATTTATGGCAAACCTTGGCTGCAGCAACTCCAGTAAAAAAAAGTCAGAGGCTGAAACATTTTTCCAACAGCTGTTAAAACTTCTGTAGTGTCTCTGGGTACTAAACTTGCAAAGCAAGTGATTAAATTCATGGTGCAGTATGTGGGGATGAATGAGTTTGATTAAAATAATAAAAGTAGATTTCTAAAGAGGACTTTGAGGTTAAGGCCAAAAAAAGCCCTCTATCCCAGGTACAAATTATTTTCCTTTATAATCTGAGGAGGAGAATATTTGTCCAAGTTCAGACCAAAGTGCTGTGCATGGTTAGATTAGATTGCTGTTCTTAGTAAGAAACTGATTTGTTTTCTATCTCTGAGTGCAACAAAAAGGTACCAGCTAATAAATTATTACAAAGGTTTTTAGCCTGAGATGAAATCACTTGTCACTTGACCTCAGTCTTGCAGAATATTTTGAAGGATTGTCCCAGCTCCCTCATTAATATGCTGGATGGGACTGTTGTGGATGTCGCTGGTTGTTTTTGTTTGTGATCATGCTGACAGTTATTGTCAAACAGCTTCACTCCATCATGTAGTGTTCATCACCAATTAGTCATCTGACAGGTATAATTTCTCAGTGCTGTGGATCACCACTGTAACTGTAAATTATCTTTGAAAGTGTCTTTAAAATGTCATCTTTTCCTGCTGTTGTCTGTTTTCCATCTCCTAGTTCATGATAGGTTGCTGGCACTGCCGTATGCTTCCTTCCCAGTTTATTTTATAGACAGAATGATATATTCCTGCCACTCCCTTTCTGCCTTTCCCTGGTGCTCAACTCTGAAGAACTGAGCTTACAAGAGGCTCCACTGGGTGACTATTGTGTGCTTGTGCCAGAGCAGGGAGAGAATAGTCTTCGTGCCTGGCTCCTCAGTCTTTCCAAATGCTGTTCCACTGCCGCATCTGTTGACTTTCACGCAGCAAGGGAGCCTTTGAAAAGGATACAGCTTCGATGTAGCTCCTGTCAGACCACATCAGAATAATCAGCTTTGAGAAAGACAGGTACCATGTGCTCGACTCTTGGTGCGTGTGTACCCTCCCTGCTGCGTACGTGCAACTGTGAGACAGGATCCGATCTGCTCCATGATGTCTCACTGAAGGTCTGTTACAGGCGGCATGTGTGTGACACAGCCATGAAGTAGGAGGATTTGAGCTCTGTGTGTAGGTCATGGCTGTTCAGCTTCATCTGGCCAGGCTGTCGGGGTTGATCTGATTGTGCACCAACAGCTGCTGCTGCTAGGGAGGGCTGTGTATGGCACTGGGAGATGTTAAGCCAAGCCTGCTTGTCTGTTTTGAATGGAGCAAAACTGGCTTCCAGATAGCACCTGGCAGCAAACAGCAAATGTGTGGCCAGCATACGCTCAGTTAAAAAGTTTCAAAGTGAATGACTTGACAGTGGATTCTTACCAAAAGATGATGGAACACACTGGGTGGTGTTTGCATCGTGACTTGGAGAACTAAGTTGCTATGCGTTTCAAAAATCAAAGCAATATTCCCCGTAATAATGGGGGAGTACTAACTGTGATGCCTATGCCACAGGTTGTTGCATATGAGCGTGTGTATGATATGAATGGATTGATAGTATTGCTTGGCTGTGCTAGACCATGACTGCAAATTATAGCAACATTTCATAGCTTTTAAACAATTATTTTTTGTTTTGATTGCCTTAAATGTTCTGAATAATAGCAAGGATCTCAGGGTATATGAAGTGGGATAGTCATTCCTCTGTAACTTTCTGAAAAGTACTCTTAAAACAGTATTTATATATTTCTAATGCAAGGTTAGGAAAAGAAAAAGGATTGAATACCTATCATGAACTATTCATTTAGAATCAGAGCTCCACCTATGAAAGAAGGATGAAGCTTCTAAATAGCTAATGTGCTCTTGTCATAAGTATCACAAATTAGAATATGCAGGTGGCGTATGGGTTCACCAGTTTGATTTGATGTGTGACCTCCATCATACTGCACTTCTCCCTGTTCTGTCAATATTATTTAAAAGACTGGGTTAATGATGGTTTTTAACCTAAGAATCAGAGTACTTTATACACATGACAATGACCTCAGCATCTCTGGAAAGTTGCAGTTAAGAGCAAGGGCAACCATTCAAGTTAAGGATCAAATGTGGATAACAAAAAAAGTGCTAAAAAATTTATTTCCTCAGTATGGTGGAAAACAGCACAACTGTACTGCTTGTTTGCACACCTGTACAGACTTGACACAACTTTAAAATTTGCCTATAATAAGCCCCAGGTGTTACACCTTAGACGGTATGAATCGGACTAATTAGAGAGCTGAGAGATTTAGATTGTTCTAGCAATTAAAGACGTTCACATGAATTTATGCTCCCTTCAATTTGTAGAGCTTGATGCTGTAGTTCTTTAGCAGGTATCATTCTTTGTAGTAGAAGTTTTGCCTGAATAGGGGCTGTTTCTTGAGTATTTTTATGTACTTATAATGAAGACATTCACATTGCTTTCTTGTTGTGCTCTTAAACAAATGGGTAAATCAAGCATGAAGCTTAGGAAGAGAGATGGCACTTCCAAGGTTGCCAGCAGTTCTGAATAAAGAGCTGGCGATCTTGGTTGATCAACGGCAAAGAAAAGCGTGTATCCCTGTGTTTGACTCTCACAAAAGGAACAGGATACACTGTCGCATCCACAATTTAAATTAAAAACTGTGGTAGTTGAGTTTTCTATTTCAGTGGCATCTTAAACTACATCACATTATGTACTACACAAGAATTAGCAAATATATTAGATTAATGTGGTGCTGAACATGAAGGCTAAGATCAGTTTATTTTGACACAGTGATGATGACAAATAAGTACTTTGCTTGGAACATTTAAGTAAAAGTGCTTTGAATGTACAGATTGAGAACCACATCTTGCTCTGTCTTGTTGTCACTTGACTTCTGAAATACATTTTGTTTACATCTTGCTGATTTCTGCCTGGCTCTATAGGCTGAGATGATGCTTTACTTTTCTTTAACATAGCAATTTATTTTCTTTGTCGCATTGTTATGTGTGCTGGGCTCTTTTTTCCCCTTATTCTGTCTCTGTAAGCATTTTAGTCTCTTCACTTTGAGTGGCTGATTTAAGGAAATTGAGAGATTAGGATAGCAGACAACTGAGATGAATGGAAGTAATTCATCTTTGTCAGGAAAATCCTGTCTCTCTGAGCTGTCCCTCTTGCAAGAAAGAGGAGAAACTGGGCAGAGAGCTAAACTTCAGAGGCATACAATAATTAGGAAGAAGCAAAGTGAGAAAGTGTCTTGAACAAAGCTAGAAAAAGTGGTCACCCTTTGGACTGAACTAGGTACATGGAAGCTCCTAATTCCATATGGAACTACAGCAAGCTATCAATTT
This sequence comes from Mystacornis crossleyi, assembly GCA_013400655.1. Classification (NCBI taxonomy): domain Eukaryota; kingdom Metazoa; phylum Chordata; class Aves; order Passeriformes; family Timaliidae; genus Mystacornis; species Mystacornis crossleyi. The sequence goes on along the minus strand of VYZQ01054111.1, from coordinate 18,491 downwards.
ACTCTGAATCCATTAACATAGCAGATTTTGAAAAATAAAATTTTTAGGGATATGTCAAACTTTTTTTCAGTTGATGAGAGAACAATGTTCTTCCCCAACAGAAGCGACAAAAATTGGTTTTGGAGAAAAAAAAATGTGCAGGGAAGAGAAAGATCTGTATTGTAGCTCAAATATTTCTCTTTGCTAAACTCAGATTAGAAAAAAGGATGGTTTAGGCTCAACTTGAGTTATTAAAAATTAAAATTGTTGAATACAAATAAACTAATGGAGGGAAGAAGTAGGAGAATGAGAATATAATACTTTTTCTTTCTTCATTTAATAGATTAATAAGACTAAAGAGATTTTCATCAGTATTGGTGCTACCAGGTACTGTATTTCAAAGGAGTATTGAGCTGGCCAGGATCAAAGTCACTTGTACATGCAGAGTTTCCAGCTAAGAAGCTGTGAAGGGTATGGGTCTGATACAGTCTGAAAAAGGCAGAATAGCCCTCGTTATCTGAAAGAGGCAGAACAGCCAGCATTGATCCTACTTCAGCAGCAGTGGAAGGAACCAAGGTCATAACAAAGTGCGTTCGCTTGATCTGCTCCAAACCTGAGACTGGAAGAAGTGATTGAAAACATAAAAGCAAAGAGGCACTTGGTAACTTGTTGCAGGAAAACAGGAGACCTGTAAGCATCTAAGGGTAGGAGAACTTTTATCAGCTTACTCACTTTGAGGTTTTCAAATGAATCAGGTGATGTCCTGGCCCTGAGCAGCCATGGTGCCTCCCAGCTTGGCTCTGCTCAGAACGGACTCTCACTCTGCCCTCTGCTGAGGCTTCTGCTCTGCTGAAGCAGCCTCTGGATGGTCTCTGGGTCTGGCAGAGGTACAATTTTGTGGGGTGGAGAGGAGAAAAGGCCCAGGGGAAGGGGAAGATGTTTCAGACACATATCTAGGTCGGTCTGACGTCTACTCTGAGAGAGAGAGAGGAAAGCAAGCAAGTGATGGAAGTGAGGTATTGGAATAGGCTTGTGGTCCAGCCTCTCCTTGGAGTTACAGTTGCATATGTGAGCACCCAGATTTCCTCTGATGCAATTTGGGAACAGCCTGTCAGCTGAATGTGGTGCCTAGAGGAGATTTTTCTTCTCCTGGGTGAAAGCAATACGCTGTGGGGCACGTTTAGCTGTGCTGTTCCCAGCAGCCCTGTCACTGCTCCCAGCCCGCTGATCAGTAGGAAAAGTCCCCACCTCCTCGGGTAGTGCACTTGCACACTTGGTAGCTAAAACTAGGAAACTGAAGGAAAAAAACTAAACTTAATCTAAAAGCAATTGGTAATCTTTCGTAAATACAGCTGATCAGTTTTTGCCAAGGTGTGAACAATTAGAGACTTGAAATTTCTTTGGTTTAGAAAATTACTGGACACCCCATAATTTCTACATTGCAGTGGGCATTGTTAGATGTTCTTGGCTGTGGTGGGGAACACTGGAAGCAGGTGATTTTTAAGGCCCTTTCCAAAGCAAGCTGCTCTGATTCTGTGATTTGAAGCTCTTTCTTGTTGTCTGTAACTCACTGCTCGGTGAGTAGTGCCTTAGCTACAAAGCCAGACTCAGAGCATTTCATTTTGCCATTGATGCACCCTTTCACTGTGCAAGACCTGCAAGTCAGCAGCATATGGCATGGCTATATTGTCCTATAAAGAAGGAAATAACTGTGTACAACTTTTATTTGGATGGTGAAAACTGGAGAAAAAAAAAGTCCCAGCAGTTACTCTTCTCAAACTAAAAGCCAAGGTGTTTGATGTGATGTCAAAGGCTGTTGAAATATGTAATTCTTTCCATCTGCTGCCTTTGGTGCATGAG
>VYZQ01054108.1:0-10380 GCA_013400655.1 Mystacornis crossleyi | reverse complement strand
AAGGTGGCAGTGTGTAACCCATGCTGGAGGAAGCAGATCCCACCAGGATTGCAGCTGGCACAGCTCCTCCAAGCAGCCCTTTATCCATTGTGTTTTGCTCCTGGGGAACACAGAGGTTCTGAACAAGTTTTTGTGCTCATCAAGAACCATGACATGTGGTTGAAATGGCGGCCATGTTCATTTCTGGCATTTGCTGAAATAAGACAATAAGTTTCCAANAAGATGGTAATAGAATACATACTTTTGGACACATCTTACATTGCAACCTAGGACAATTTCTCATTTTCCTGACTCTTCATTCACCCTGGGATCTGAAAGTCAACCTGATTTTTTCCTGATTTGCACACTATGCTGCTGCTAGTAAGGATGAATTATTCTAAATGAATGAGCCTATTGATGAGTGCAAATCAGAAATTAGTTCAGTTAACTTTCCAGGAGCTTTACTGACCAGAGGAATTGTTTGATAAGGAAGAAACCTGGCCAAAACTATTGTGTTGAGGGAACTTAGTGGTTTTCTCAAAACCAAATTTCAAAACTGTTTTAGCAGATGAAATGTTTTTGCCTGATTCTGTTTCTGAAAGGATTTACAGTATAAGATGGATCTCTCTTGGCATAAAAGTCAGACATTCCTCACTCAGCCTATGGAATAAAGTTGCACTGAAGTGTTTCAGTAGCTGAATTTGGCTCATTAAAATGTGATGAGCATTACCACCACTGCAGCTGGAGTCTTGTGATTTGCTGTGACTCTGCAGGCCCCCACTGGAATCAGTGTCTGTGCCCAGTGGTATGATCCACTGCAATGACACAGGACTTTGGATTTCTTGATAGAGCAAGGAATGCTGCAGCAATAGGATTAATAATAGTCCAAATGAATCCTGGCCAGCAGAGCCGGCTGTTCCTGCTGCAAACAGTGCCCAGAGCTCTCCACTATATCGCCTTCCAGTGACAACAGCCATTAAACAGGCAGTGCCACATTTCAAAATTCAGCAATAACACTACCATGTGAAATGCCACAAATACTGACTGGATAATTTAAAACCCAATGTTTTTTCCCTGTCTTGCAAACTCTTGCTAATGCTGACTTTCTCCTTCATGCCGAGGTGATATATATGCATTGACAGACAGATATGTAGAAAGGGAACTCTTTTTTTTTTCAAACAGAAAATAAGACTAAAGACATTCTTTCTGGTTTTCTAACACAACTATTAGCAAAAGGTACAGCTCAGGAAAAAGCCTTTCCTAGGTCTTCTTCCATGAATCATGCCATAACCCTTTGCAGATCTGTATGCAGATTTAAAATTAGGATACCTGTAGTCAGACCCCATGTTTTTACTGTTCTAAGGCATTAAATGGGGCTGTTTTTCTGTATTTCTCTGCCTGAAAAAAAAAGTAGTGCAAATATCTTCACCTGTTGCTATTTGTTCATTCAACACAAATAGTTTGGCTTCCCCCCAGCCTTGTATTTATTAAAAAAAAAAAAGGGGGGGGGGGGAAGCATTTAGCCATAGAACACAAAAATTCATTTAAAACTCATTTTCTCTTCAAAGCAAGCAGATGTACAGTTATGAACTAGTAACCTACAGGGCAAAATGTACTTTTGCCTTGTAAGAGAAGATCCCTGCTGTCGCTCCTCTCTCTTCCCCTTGGTGTGTTCCTTACTTTCTGGGAATGCAGAGTGTAAAATCTACAGATGATCAAATCTCTCCAGGATTTGGTTTTATTACATAAAGGCAGTGCATTCAAGTAATTTGTGTCGTGCAGCTCCCCTGCACTCCCTTGGCATAATGTGCTCCAGGAGACGGGAACAAAAGCACAAGTGTGACATCTATTGACAGCCCTGGCTGGCAGGACACGGCAGCCTGAAAGCTGCAGCAGGAGCAGGAGAAGGTCCGTGACAGCCTCTCCACTGCAGGGCTCATCATTTTCAAAGAGATTTACAGCGAAAGGCTAATGTTGGGTTTGAATTGCCTGTGTTTTATGTTTTCAGTTAAACCCAAGCCCTGAACAAGTTTCTAGAAGAATAATCCATCCTGGACAGTGAGACACAAAAGATACCAGAAGATCCTAGAACTTCAGACTCCTGAAGGAGTGGAGGAGGGAATGCTTCATGCTTCTGGTGTCAATATGCTCTGCCCTAGGCATTTTCCACTGGCTAGTGATTAATGCATTCATCCCTGGAGGTCAGTACTTATCAACCTATGTTAGCTCTGGAAATACCATGGGTCTCCAAGCTGGAGCAACCTGAGGAGCCATCACAGCTGTAATGAGCCATCTGCAGCTCTGCTGCATGTTGGCCACTGCCCAAATGAGGATCCTGGGCAAAGCAGACCTTCCTCCTACTCCAGTGCAGCTGGTCTCATGTTCAGACTGTTTGAGCTGTAGGAATGAACATTATTTACAGTGTTACAGGCTCTGTCTAGCTGATAGTTTGCCTTTTGATGTGGCTATAGAGGAGGCTGGTTGAAAGTGTCAACGTGCCCAACTACAAGAGTGCATTCCCTGTACTGTGCACTTCCTGAATATTTTTTGAAATTTCCCTATTGCTCTTTTTCTTGCAAGACACAGGTTTTCTCACAGTTCTCTTAATTTCTGACAAATCAAAAAGAGGTATTTGTACTTCAAATAGCCAAGAGTCATCCTTATTTAGACTCTTTATGACAGGCAGAGAGGTGGTGATCTCCTCATTGTCATCTCAAGCATCATGCTTGAATTTAAAGGCAAAATTTTCTATGTCACCTCAATTCCGCTCTTGTAATTCCACCACAGTCAGCCTACTCTTAGTAGAAGCAGCCCTTGCTTCTGGGTAGTTTCCAGACAACAAACTGGAAAGACTGTCCCCTGTGACTAAGTCCAGGGAAAGGTCGGTTTTGAAAGGCTATAAGACATCAACTGGGAATTAATTGCCAAAAGCTACTTACTAAGATCTCTTGCACGTTGTGGACCTTTAAAGGGAATCATTTTTAAAGTAAATCACCTTTCTCATCTCAGTTTTCTAATGTGTAATTCCACTGGCTTTGGAGAGGTGACTTATAGTTTGTCTTTATTTTAAAAAGATTGAGATCAGACTTTTTATCTCCAACAAAACCTGGTTTTGCTGAATCTTTGAAAGCTACTCTTAAGATGGATTTCCAGTGTTTTCAGTGGCGATAGCTGTGAGATGAATTCATGAATCTGGATAGAACTGAAGATTTTACACCTCATGCTCCATTACATCCCTGTCATCAGAGGGGTTTGGATCTCAGCTTAAACTTTGAATCTTAATTCAAGCAAATTAAAGTATTGTCATTAATTATATGTATAGTGATACACTTATATTTATTAGATAACCCAGCCTTCCTTGGTTACCTTTTAGCCACGGGTTCCTGAAAGAAGGCAAACTTCTACCCATGAGAGTTTTTTGTGTATCTTCCACTTCTACCCAGCTGGGATTGCTGCCTTTTACAAATACACACAGGAACTGTGCCTTCCTCTTCAAATCCAAGGCTTATCTGAAGGGATAAGAAGAAAGTAATCCAGACTCAAAGGTACAAGCAAAATGGCCTTTTGTTTTCTTCAATGCTGCTGATTCTTAAAAAAAAAAAAAAAAAAAAATATTCCTTCAATAAACTAATACACAGTGAAAATCTATGTGGGAGAATGTGGATAAAATATGTGCAATTTTGAAGTTTGCCCTTTTTCTGAGCCCCATATGCTAAGTACCAAAATAAAATTACAACACAGGGGAAATGGGATGATAGATCCAGGACATGGTGAGAAATATATGGCTATTAATTTGTAATTTTGTTTTGCTAACTGTGAGACTAGAAGGTTCTCTGCACACTAAATAATGATGGCATTTGGAGTCATAAATCTGAGCATCCTTGTGCTGCCTCCTGCTGTTGAATAAATCTGTTGGCCTGTTACAGGTTAACAGTTCTGCTGATGATTTTAACTGGGCTGTTTCACACAAAACAGGCCTCATTCCCCGCAACTCCGCTGAGATCCTTGGCCAGGCATGAATGGAGCTCTGCCCATACAAGAGGAATAGGATGCCAGGACAAATCTAAGGTGTCCACAGCCCTCATTTTCTTGGGAGATTTGAGCAGAGTGATCTCTCCTGCTTGGCTGCGTCACCTGTTGCAGGAACCCTTCTTTCACAGCAGGAAACTCAGAGAAATCCCGTTCATTACCTGCTCCCATTAAAGCCTTAACAAAAGCCAGGTTAGACTGGGAAAACTCATTTCCACCTGATATAAGGGATCATTAAACAGCTGAATGATTGCAAGAAGTGTAATGCCACAGCACACCAGTGAAGAAACTATAGACTGGCAGGAGGATTCCTGCAAGTCCAGGAACCATTAAGTCTTCACAGTGCCAAGAGGATTCCTGTAAGTCCAAGAACTATTAACTCCTTACATATGCACAGAAGAGGGGATTTCTTTCTTGGTTGTTGTTGGGGTTTTGGCTTTTTTTTTTTTTCCTTCTCTTAAGCTCCATTTTTTGCTCTCTAGCACCTGTTGTAATATGCAAAAGTATGAGCTAAAAGACTGACACAGAAGTTGCACAAACACGTAAACTAGAAAATTGCAAAATAATGTTGTAGTGGCTTAATCACCTGCTTCTTCACAGCCTGAAGTGAAACTGTCAACAAAAATAATTCAGGAATCTGGGCGTATAAATTCCTTCAGGAGGAAGAAGTAATGGCCAGAGTTGGCCCTAGCAGTCTCATGTAGGCAACATAGGAAAAGTCAGACCCTGCATTAACACAGCATGTTTTAAAGAGATGATCACATGTGTTATCTGCCAGCAAAACACTTGTCCAGGGGCTTGGTTATGGTTTTTCTAGAGAAAATCTGTTCAGATTGCTTATAGATGAGTAAATAGGATTCACAGCTATTATTTTGGCATATTAAAAATCAGTGGCATTTGGTTAATTTGCTGTCAGATGTAGTTTGTGGGAAGGTGATATGGTGATGTCAGAGCAAAGATTTTAATGGGTCTTTCCAAACTTTTCCCTTGCCTTGTTGCACAAGCAGCCACACTGGCAGGGACTGGGCCAAGAGCCTTCCAGTGCTTTATTTCCTTGTTTTGTTCGTAAAATTGAAATCAAAATCTGTTGACAAACACTTGAAGGATCATGTAATACATTGTTTTGAGTCCATAAACACAGTGTTCATTGTGACAGCCCCATTCTCAGGATGAATGTCCTAATTTCTAAGCTATTTAAGGGACCTGTCTATATTTAAAACACAAAGCCAGTCCCTTCCCAGTTGTTTAGAGGAGTGGTTGCAGAATTGTAGATGTGGACCCCAAAAAAAGTGGAAATCTCTTTAGCACAACCAGAGATGCATAAATTTGTGGGGAAGGAGCAGGACTTTGGTCTATTATTCATATTTGACTTGTTATTATTGAGTATGTTAGGCTGGTAGATGTTGAATTTGAGCACCCACCTCCATTTGCTGACCTGGACAGGCATCCAGGGGTGACCATATATCTTCTAAGACAAGTCATATGTGAGCAGATGGAAGTGCTCAGTTGCATACAGGTACTCTGGTGGTACAGCCTTGTGCCTCAGACCTCGGATTCTTAATTCTTTTAGCCAAATATTTGAACCCAGTCAGAACTGATGGCCATGAATTCAAACCATCCAAAAGAACAGAGGGAATAACTGTAATAAAAGCGAGCTGATCATTCTGAAAACATGTCAAAAATGCACTCCACTGTCTGGAATTCACTTGCTGTGATTTTGCCATAAGTAGAGCTTGAATATTCATTAATTATACTGAGTTTATTCAGAGGAAGTCAGGTAAATGCTGCTTTTCACAGTTGCTCGTGAAGGATTGTAATTAAAGGGCCCTTGCCACTCTCAATCACTGTTAAAGGGACTGCTTTGAGACCTCTGCTTAAATTTGCTTCCACCTCCCTCTCGCAGCTGCTCAGATTTGGTAAAAACTTCCCGTGGTAGTGTTTGAGGGAAGACTGAACCTGGTATTTTTTCCTATTTCTGTTTTTTCTTTCCTCTTTGTGGCATTTTTAGCTTTTTCGGAAATCTTTATTATACATACAAGTGTTACTTACAGGTGAGTTGCTCCAGAGTAAGTATGTTATGAGGTCTGTTAGTTTAACACAGCCTGGTTTTTGGTGGATGGGAGAAAGCTGCTCGAAGTTTCTACCGTCTGGGACAGAGCCAATTGCTGAAGGCTCTGATGATGGGCAGGTTACTAGCCCAATTAGACAAGTTGGTAATGCCTCTGTGATGACATATTTAAGAAGGGGAAAAAAATACCGGTGCTCTCTTTTTTACCCTGAGGGTGATGAGGTGGCTGCTGGGGACCATCCCAGCAGGGGCCCTCCTGAGGCTGGGAGCGGCCTGGAGGCCAAGGCCCTCCTGAGGCCAGGACCACGCAGCCAGGGCCGCCCATGCAGTGCTGGCAGGAACCATGTGTCCAGCAGTGAAAACATGGCAAACCATTCCCCGACACAGAGCACAGACAAGATCAACCTTCTCAGCGCACCCAAGCTCTGTAAGAACTTTTGAACTGATAGAACTTGAGAACAATAATACCTACAGACAGCAATTTTCTTCTGAGTCAGAGAAAAAGAAGAAGCGAAGACACACGAGGAGAACCAACATGGTAGCACCAGGGTCAGTGAAAAGAAGGAGAGGGAGGAAGTGCTCTGGGTGTTGGAGCTGAGATTTTTCTGCAGGCTGTGGTGAGGACTATAATGCAACAAACTACCCCTATAATTCATGAGGTACATGGGGCGATGCAGAGATCCACTTGCAGCCCATAAAGAAAAGTGCCCACACTGGAGCAAGTGGGTGCTGAAAAGCTGTAATCCAGTGAGAAACTCGAACAGAGAAAGAGGGCCCCTGCTTCCAGAGACAGAGAACCCTTGCTTCCAAACTAGAACAGCTCATCCTTAAAAGCCTAAACCCCATGAACTAAAATGACCCATGCTGGGCAGTTGTGGGAAGACTACTTGGCCCGTGGGAGGGACTCATGTTAGAGCAGGTTGGGTGGGACTGCCGTATCGTGAAAATTAGAACCACGCTAGAGAAATTCACAGAGTACTGTCTCCTGTGGGAAGGACCCCACGGCACAACAGAAAAAGAACTCCTTTCCCTGAACGAACTGAAGAAAGATTCTTAGAAAGTGAAAGACTGACCAAAACCCCATGTTTTTTCTCCTTGTGCTGTCAGTGGGAAAGAGGGAGGGGGCTGGGAAGAAAGTAAGTGTTCTAAAGGTTTATTTTAGTTCTCATTACCCTTTTTACTTTAATTATGTTAATAATAAATTTTCTTTATACTGTTCACGTTTTGAACCTGTTTTGCCTTAAAGTGTTTTTCCCCTAATCCTTATCTCAATTCATGAAGTTTTTGTTTTAATTTCCCCTCCTCTGCTCAGCTATAGTAGAGGAAAAGAAGTGGATAGTTTTTCATGGGTGCCTGGTGTCTAGTCAGTGTCAAACCCTGACAGGGGAGAACAAGCCCAGAGGTGTACTTTTATTCTCTTAACTCCCCCACATTTAGAACTCAATGTATTTTATAAAAAAATAATACCTATTCCATGGATTTTTGAAAACTCAGTAGCGCTATGTAAAATTAGGGGAATAAGAGAGCTGGAAAACAGTTAAAACTTTATTTCTGCTGATATAGGTATTGCTAATAGAAGAAACTTGGAAGGAGTAGTGTGGGGAAATTATTAAAGAGTTCTAATCTGATGAGCTTGTTTGCATCTTCCTCTGCAGCACCTGGATGCTGTAGGAAGTACTAGGTCAGATCATGGGTTTTATCTCTGTGACACTTCTTCTTTTTCTGAAGTTACTGGCTCAAAGTCTAAATTGATACTGTTGAACTGAAAACGTCTGAGGTCTGTCTCGAGCATGCTCACCAATTTGCAGTGGGATTTTTATGGTCTTACTGTAGATGAACACTTCAGTGTTCACAGTTGGAAAGTGAGGCACAGACTGAGCCTGATCCATAAGCTCTCTCTAATGTCAGCAGAGATAAAAAGGAAACACCAAAAGAGAAGGTGAAATTCATTTTCTTTTATTTAAAGAGCACTGGAAACAGCAGAGAAAATTAAAAAGAATCCAGGCCACCTTCCTTGTTGTTGAATTAACTCTGCTATGACAGTGATACAGCTGTTCTTAAAGTTCACAACTCCTGCTAATTCTCTCACTCTCTTTATCACTTTAAAGAAGACATTATAGCCTATCACACCCATAATTCACTGGCAGGGACACCTTAAGCATATTTTTGTATTGTTCTTATTGCAATGAATTCTAAAGGAGATGTTATAGTTCAACACACCTGATCACATTTAATCAACAAGCCATAGATAAAAATCTCTGAGTGCCATGAAATGGATAAAAGAACAGTCCGGGGTGTTTTTTTTAATAAAATTATTCTTAAAATAACAGCTCTCAGGCTCAAACCTAACAGAGCATAGAGGATCAGGGCAATGCTGAGGCACGAACAGAATTGCTGAGAATGGTGCAATTCACTTACTTTAAGGCAACGGAATAGAAAATAGTGATGTTATAATGTTCTGCAAGAGAAAAAAATGGGTTGCAAGAGATTTCATCTAACAATTTCCAGTAGCATTGGCAATGGTTCTACACTGATCCCATGTTTCTCAATCCCCATCCAAGTGTAGACCTTTCTGAGTTCACATTATTTGTGGTAGGGTCCAAGTATCCCAGGGCAACCTGTGGAAAATGATGTTATTAAGTACAGCAGGTGGCTGTACTTAATAAGGTGGCCAGATCTCTCTGGTGGCCAGATCTTTCTAACTCCTCCTGTAGCTGTTTTGAAGGGCTGAGTTCTGGTAGTTTTTTTCTCTGAATTTGCATGGTGCAATACTGTTTGTGCTTAGCTACACATGCTTTTCAAATGGTTTGCTGCATAAATTAGGCTGGATAGTGTTATCCAAATGAAAGGGTTATGTGTGTATATCATTATCAAGGTGATGGTTATAACTTCCAACTATCCACTGTACTTCCAGATTTCATTTGTCTTTGGGGACCCAAACAGAGGCTTGAAATGTGAAGGGGAGCTGATGAGTCAGCCCAAGAGAAGGTCCCATGATATTACCACATCAGTTTGACAAACCGCAGAGCTTATTATATCATTTGGACAAGTGTCACTCGTATATTTGAATGCTTTTTTGAGACAACTCCCCCGGGCAGAAGAAAGATTCAGCCATTTCTACCCTTGACTCTGATTTGCTGTCATTCTGGGTACAAGGAACAGGAAAGTCCACTAGAAATAACCTCCAGAGCATTATAGGACTGGGGATAGATCAGAAAGGAGTTATTGCTGGCACTTCCTATTCTCTCTTGGCCCACACAGCTATTTATTATTCACTTTCCTCAAGGTCTGGATTTATCTGATGACTGACATTCCAATACAAATTGAAATTTAAGCTTTAGGTTTATGTACATAGTTGCCTCTTCAGGCAGAGGCAGTGTGAGTTAAGGGTGAGTCCCTCAGTGTCAAACAGAAGAGGAGCCAGACTGTGAGGGAAGAAAACCGTATTCTATTTGGCAGATGTTCTCAGTCCTCACAGCAGAGACATGACACTTACAGTAAGTAGAATTTCCCACAAATTAATGAAGTGTTCTGCAAACTTTCCTGTCTGTCCTTTTAAGTCCTTGAGGTTTTTACACTCTGGAATTGATAACAAGCACTGGAAATTTGGAGGCCGGTTAATGTTGTCACAGGAGAATAATATACAATGAATTCTGTCTAAATGAGCACCTGATATGAAAGACGTACACTGATAAGGCTCAGAAATCTATACTCACTCACCACTGAGCTGCTCTCCAGTGGTAATATTTATATGCAGATAGCCATGTAAATGAATATCTTATGAATAACTCAAAGTCAGACAGAAAAACAAATCCTTCTGTAAACAGATAAAACAAATTACAGGATGTCTTTTAGGATGATCTTCTTTGAATTCATTGTACTTGAGAGGCAAAGGGGGAGCTCGGCATTTTGCAAATGCTCTCAAAATGAACAGAGAGAGACACCTTCCCCTTTCCCATCATCACACGTTTTGTTTCATATGGCACAGAAGGGGATTAGGTACAACTTGAAAGTCAGGAGTGTTATATTTAACCTGCTATGTCATCCCCATACACAATCCTAATGAGGATGGAACCAACCCTGCTGGTCCTCATCATGGCTATGGAAATCACAGCCACTATGGCAGCTGGCAGATTTTCCCTTGGTTTATAGATAAATGGAAGACTATGGACCAGATGTGCGTTTAACAAACAGCTTTCCTGTGGTCTGTGAATGACATAGGGCTGAATTTCCTGGCATCTAAAGCCTGAACAAGGGAATACAAAGGTTAAATTGGGTCATTACTTTTATACAGCAATATATTA